>JAMKCH010017237.1:0-31543 GCA_023653785.1 Ophioderma brevispina
CCTGTAGTTGCCCACTAGATGGAGAGAATGTAGATATGGTATAGACAGTACCAGAGTAGACATGCAGCTACCACCTAGCTACCCCGCAGTTACTATGCTGCCATATTGATAGAAGACCAACTGAGGGCACTGTACACTTGTTCCCTGTTTAGCATTTTTTATCGTTTTTAGGAAAATCTTGAAATTCAAATCGGGGAGCATCAAAAAACCCATATTCACGCACATTTAATATAAAACACAAATATATGCCAAAATTATCTAAAATAAAAACAATTGGCCATGAGAAATACCACGTGCATTGAGACCCGGTGTAGCCACGTAGCTACACTGTGTGTACACTATCCGTCTATGCGGCAAATAAAAACACAGAATCCTAGTCGGCGAGTGCACGTCTAGTGGGTACGTAATCCATGTCTATTTGGTGGTAGCTGCGTGGCTACCACCATGAAGAAATTGGCCATGTACACTCATATGTCTTAACATGCTCTCTTTCTTCTATGCCCATTTGTCTTAACATGCTCTTTTTGTTCTGCGAAGGAAGCGGTACATAGGGATTGCTTAGGTAGTGTGGGTGTGTATCTGTCTGTGGTCAAAATGTTAACCCTAAATTCAATATCCCACTGTTTCCACATACATGCATGTGCTCACATTTTCATGACACTTGGATACAGTGGTCTTTGGGTAGTGCTTCACGTGTTGGTGACCTTATGTGACCCCATGTGTCCCCATTCGCAAACTGCAGCGACAGACGACATATGCATTCGGTGAATGCTGTATATTTACACTGGTATGTCTTGTCGTAACATGCCCCTTTTGTTCCACGCTTGTTGTAAAATGCTATTTTTTTTTCACTTACCTGAACATACTCTTTTTTACACTCATGTCATAATATGCTTCTTGTTAGACACTTGTATGTCATATCATGCTGTTTTTCTATGCTTGTTTTATATGCCCTTTTTTATCTTGCCTGCCGTAAGGCAGGAAGACACATAGCGATCACTTTGTTCACTGTTGTTGTGTGTTGATGATGATGTTGTCTGTTGTCAAAAAGGGTTAACATTTGCCTGTAACATCCGAATACTTTGGATTTAAACCAAACTTGAGTCTTACGTGCAACTTGGGATCCCTCATTTGTTGATGAGGTCAAAGGTCACATACCAAGGTCAAAGGTCATGTGAGGTCAAGTTGTAAGATAGGCTGAAAATGTAAAATTGACCTCAATTGAAAATTTGATGTTCAAATGGGATCATGGATATTACATGGAAACCCTCATTTGTTTGAGGTCAAAGGTCGCATATCGAGGTCAAAGGTCGCATATCGAGGTCAAAGGTCGCATATCGAGGTCAAAGGTCGCATATCGAGGTCAAAGGTCGCATATCGAGGTCAAAGGTCGCATTTCGAGGTCAAAGGTCGCATATCGAGGGCAAAGGTCGCATATCGAGGTCAAAGGTCGCATTTCGAGGTCAAAGGTCGCATTTCGAGGTCAAAGGTCGCATATCGAGGTCAAAGGTCGCATTTCGAGGTCAAAGGTCGCATTTCGAGGTCAAAGGTCGCATTTCGAGGTCAAAGTCGCATTTCGAGGTCAAAGGTCGCATTTCGAGGTCAAAGGTCGCATTTCGAGGTCAAAGTCGCATTTCGAGGGCAAAGGTCGCATATCGAGGTCAAAGGTCGCATATCGAGGGCAAAGGTCATATGAGGCATATCATTCACAAATCGCGATGGCAGGCGATAGACTACTCGGACCGTGACATATTTTCTTCTCTACTCATGCCTTGATCTTTTTCTTCTGCACTTTGTATTGGCATCTTCTCTTTGTTCTCTCAAATTGTCTTAGTATGCTCTTTTTCTTCTAACTTTGTATGTTTTACACTTGTATGTATTAATGTGCTGTTTTCTTCTGCATTTATTTCAGATGGGTAATATTCAATGACAGGAAAGTTGCAGTATCAGAGAAGCTTCCAAAGGATCTGGGTTACTTGTACCTGTACAGACGTGTGTAACTTAACAATGCAAAGTGTATTGAAATGAACTCTTCCAACATAGCATGCATTACTAGAAACAATATGCCTTTGTCATTGCACAATTTCTAAAAGTGGACACATCCAAACAAAGCAAATATTGTTAGTGAAATTGTCTTCTTTAATCCTGCAGTATTTGACTTTCACTTGATTCAAGCTGACAATGGAACAACCTGGACTTAGACCAGGCATGAGAATTTCCAGGCTTTTGCCTGAATTCAGGCTTCAGATTTATGCAATTTTATTTATATTCAGCCTGTTCTAGGGCCATTTTGGTCATTTTCGCGCTGTTTTTCAGGTTAATTGTAGATTCTCCTTGCCTGTAAAATTTCAGATGGGTGGTCAACATTTCAATTTTTCACCATTTGGTCTGTACAATTACAGTAACACCTATAGACCATTCCTATGATGGCGCTTTTAAACTTCCATTTAAAGACTAATTACTAAGTCAGAGGTCAAGTTCATGCTGAAAACGAGGACTTTGTGATACTGTACAGCTGGAATATTGTTTGTCACTTTCTTTTCTGAGAGAGTAAAATCACTTATACGGATACATGCAGAATATGACCATGGACATGGGGAACGCATGGGATCTGACAGGACACATCAAAAGCTTGTTAAATTTGACCATTCTATCGCATAAAAAACCATGGCAAACTAGTTAACCACAAAATCATTTGTCTTGATTTACTCATCTTAAGGAGTACTTACCATATATTTTAAACTGCTCGCTTGCTTAGGAGTTCCTATTGTTCTTAAAACTTTTTTTTTATAACAGAATAACATCGATCCTCGTTTTCAGTATCAACTCACCTTTGACCTAGCAATTAGTCCAAATGGTGGAAGTTTAAAGCGCCATCAATCATTTTGCGACCGACTTTGGGCAATCACTGGAATGGCGTATTGGATGTAAAGCATAGTTCAATTCATTGGTGTATAGTGACTACATACTTAAACCAACAATAATTAAAACTGAAGAGCAAGTGAGATGTTGAGCCCTCGATAGGTTCTGTGAAGCCCAATGTATTTATGCTGTGGCCTTGGTGATTTCCATATGGTATCTGTTCAACAATTACTGTAGAAATTGATGATTTTGACCATGCACTTAAGTGCAGTTGGGCTGGCTGCATTTTTTAAAAAAAAGCACATAATTTAGTTCTGTAATTGACCCCCCTTCCCTCTCAAGAGAGTTGTTCTGTTAACTGGTAAGGCTATTACTGAATTGTTCCTTATTTCACACAATCATCTCTGTCCAAAAGTTGACTTGAACGGAGTATAACACCTAATAATCTGGGCAGTGGCGGATTTAAGAGTCGGCAGTGTCCAGCAACCCGCTGCTGACAGGGCCCCTAAAATATGCGCTCAGGGCCCTCTTAAACACCCTCTAGTTGCCCTAATAAGTTGCGACATTTGGCTCGGTTCGGCACACTAAAGGCCCCACCTTAAGCGGCTGACAGGGCCCTTTCTCGTAAAGCTCCGCGACTTCTAGGAGCACCAGGCGTATCAGCAAATAATGTGCAAATGTGAAACAGTTTCAGTTGTTAAATCTGGCTTTTATATGTAAGATCAAACTCATAATAAAATATTCAAACATACCAAACTATTAGATGATAGTAACTGATTGTACAGGGTCATTTTTGCCTGGCAGGCTCTTCTTTTTTGACAGGATTACCTGTCAAAAATTCCAAATCTGATTTTTTTCCATTTGATGGAATCTTGAATTTGTTTTTATCTATGCCACTTCCAAAAAAAAATAGCACGCATGCAAAAAATATATTCACAAGCAAACCTCATTGTCCTGTAATTTCAAGAGAGCTCAAATTAGCCCTGCAGTTTGTAAAAGGCTCAGTCGGCTTGGGCTAAACCCTAACTATTAAACAAACTTTCAAAATGGATTCACAGTGGTTTTTGAAATCGTATGCATTTTTCGTTTCTTTCAACCGTCATATGCAAGAACGACTTTTCTTCAATAAATATTACGTTTTTGCGTTAAAAGGCCACTTTTTGGTTGCTTTTGTGGTCACTCAGAAATTAAGCTTTTTTCCTAGTTAAAGGCTGCTTGTTCCGATCGCCGTCCTTTCCCATTTACCTGGAAGTATATCAAGTTTGATATCGGATGAAAGATCTGTATTGCTCAGTGTCGTCCCGAAATTTCAGGGTTCCAATCCATTTCTATCCCAAGATACAGAATAAAAAAAATGGTTATCAATATTAGCGCCGTGAATAGAGCCTATTGAATGGTGCATTATTGTCTGTACTATCAAAACAGCAAGTTGGGTTTCCATGATACTTGGTGGTCAAGTTGTTGTATGCAAGTGCCAGGCTCTAATCTCAAGAGTAGAGGAACCATGATACAAATAAACGGAAAAGCACCTTTTTAAAGGTTGCAACGAGAGATTTCAACCACAGGTGGTTCCTAAAAAATCGAAAGTACCGATTTTGCCCTGATGGTAAAGCTTTCCATAAAAAACACCATCTAGGGATTGATTTTAAGCTGAGAAATGTTTCTTGGTTACAACATTTTTGAATTCTCTATTTTGTATAGGTGGGCAAAATATGAAATTCAACCTCGTTTTATATTGAAATAATAAGCGAACATCAGGAATCCTCTCTTATCTCTTTTAAGGCACTTTCTGGAGCAAATACAAGGTAAACAAATCTATTGGGTGTCTGTGTAAATTACTATAGGCCAATGAAAGTCATGTTATGGTTTCCCGTAACATTTTTTGAAAATATAATGGAGGCAAAATATTTCATTTTTCATTGTTCGTAATTGTGCAGTAGTAGTAAGTAAGTAGTAAAGTAAGAGAAACAGGCTGGGACCAAACATTTAGTGTACTCTAATACCCACAATATCAGGGGCGTAACCAACTGGGCCTTCCGGGGGGAGAAGACCAATAAGTTTCCTGATTTTTCAGCATGACGCCAATTTTTTCCGGCTCGCACGCTCCGCCGGGTTCCCTCTTTCTTTTCCTCTCTTCCCTCTTGCCCTCTTCTTTTCCTTTTTTCCCTTTTCTTCTCTTTCCCCTGTCTCTTTTCCTCCCCTTTCTTCTTCTCTTTCCCTATTTTTTTCTCTTTTTCTCTCCTTCCTTCTTCCTTTTTTTCTTTCTTCCCACCATTTTTTTGGCTCCGCTTCCGATTTTTCATGTGTCCGTGGGCCCCCCCCACTGGTTAACGCCACTGCAAATTGTGTCAAAACAACACCAGCCTCACATTTAGAAATGATTTTGCAACTGTTTTTTGATTAAAATCTACTAAAATCCATTCACAAGATGTGCTCAAGATAGAACCGTGATATTTCTTTAAAAAATACAAAATAATGAACTGTTAAGGGGTTTTCATCAGCAGCTCAAACGCGGGCAGAAAATCATAACGCGGAGCAGGTTACTGGAAACATAAGAAAACTTCGACTTTCATACGCCTTAACACAATCTTTGGGTGCCTCAAAAATCTCTCGTTGTGCCTATAATAAGGTGGTTGACGCCATTCATATCTAATTTTATCATATGTGTCTTCTCTTCTCACATGAAAACATCACCCAAAACATCTAATTACAAATTATGAATAAATCGGTCCGCAACCGTTTGGATACAACTACTAAATATGACAGTGTGTGTGTGTTCATTAATGCGGCCGACCAATTTAGGAGGCATTTTTGTTCATTTCACAATGAAACAACTCATGGGCTTAACTTTACTGGGGTAATGCAAAAAAAATATGAACTTCTTCAGCTACCAAAATCTCAATTTTGATAGAGTAGTGGGAACAAGGTTGTCGATCAAGGGTCACCCCCTCTAAATGACCAGTATTTTTAAATTAACTACTTTTGAGTTTACTTTTATATTTCCAATATTAATGTTATTAAAAGAGGCAAGCCTTTGAATTAGACTTTTTGTTGTCCAAATAAAATTTGCATTTTAATAACATAACAAATACATGTACCACACACAGCATTTTTTTGTTTTGAATAACTTTAAGTTCTACCACTATTAACAATTGGCAAAAAAATCTTTTTCTTACCAAAGAGAATAAATTTTGTGAATCTGGTAGATCAACATTCAGTTCACCCCGAGTGCTAGTCTTTTCAAAGACTTAAACCGTAGAAGGGCGGTTCTTATCATATCGGACAGAGACTCGACTTAAGCTATTTCTGGTCCCGCGAATTTTAAATCTTAATGACCTTAATTGGAAATTTCACTGTTTTGCAGCAGGGTTAATCCACAAAAACCCCGAAGGATTTTGAATTCCAATAATTTTTCAAAATATCATTATATTACTATGGATCTATTGAACTAAGGTTGAAGATACCCGTAGAAAATGCACGTAGAATTCCATAAATTAAAACCGTTTGGGAAATCGCAAATGCCCATCAAGCCAATTAGCCCTTCCTCCTCCTTGTATGGAACGGTTTGGCCATTATTTGAGCTACTACCTGCAACAAAATGTAGGTGGTTTTACCGATATGGTCTACGTATTTGTGTATGGTGACATGGATCCAATGTTCTACTAAACAAGCATTTACGATACAACTTCACATGCTGTAGTAGAGTATGCTTTCATTGATAATAACAAAGTAATGTAAGGACTGTCAAGGTAAACATAACGTCGTGTTGCCTGACAGCTAATATACCAGCTCTTTTTGCACACTAAACCTTTTTGGGGTATTCCATTTAAAAACTGTCACATAATTATGAGGACACACTAGAAGTTACTAGTTAACTTCATGGATGTACCAACTTTGAATTAATATACATGTTATCTTCAGTATGAAAAAATAAAGTTGTCCACATTGATTTATCCTTCATGTGCAAGGTAATAAACGTGTCAAAGCTTATTCGAATTTACACTGTTTGTAACTTTGAGTTAGTGTACTGAGTTTGTATTGAATTTAATTTAATCAAATTGGATGGGTTGCATATCTGGCTTTTGATATACTAATATTGTATTCTTGCGGCTAAGGCAGAGCTCTAAATAAGTGAAGTGGTGGGAAGCCGGCTAACTGTTGATTGTTGGGGATTGAGAAAACGCTCTATATCCATTGGTGGACAGAAGGTAGGGCACTCATTGAGAATGTGATCTGCAGGTCTGTGATGGAGAGCACATTGGCAGGCGGGAGATGGTCGCAGGCCCAATTCGATGCATGTGTGTTAAAACGACGACTACTGTGCGAATCTTGTTCAAGGTGACCATTCCTTGCGTGGAGATTGCTACCAGGTGGGAGGTTTCTGTAGTAGGTGTGAATAGTGAATTGGTCTGGTCGGGGAATCTAGCCAGGCAGTGTTCCAGCAGGTAAGAGGGTTGAATGGAGAGCCGAAGAGTTTAGCAGCGTGTTGTCAGAAAGGTCATCGATAGCGCAGTCTGTCTACGAGGCGGGTTGTATGTAGTGTATTGTAATTCTTGACAGGGTTAGAGCAGGGCTGTTGTCCAACAAGCCTTATGAAAGAGGGTATTCATGTTATTGGAATACTTGGGTTTGTGTTTTGCTCGTGCCACAAGTCATTGGTAATGGCTTGTGGTGGTGTCAGGGATTTATTAAGCTAGTGTGCTGATCGGGGCCGCGTGTATCCATGAAACGGATGCTCCTAACATGGCCCGGCTATTGGATGGCTGGGGCGGCTGGGAACAGTCAGGGGTTTACCACCCTAACACTTAATGCGGACCGCTGCAATGTACATTACAGTGTGACTCTCTGTATTGGGACAGATGCCTTAACGTCCCCTCCGAGGACGGGATGCTTTCATGATCCATTTGCCCAATTCAAGTGAACCATGGAGGGGAGGCGGTATTCTGATTTATATCAATAGTGGTATACAGATCAACTCCAGAATTGATAGTACCCGCATAAATCCCAGCAAGTACCGACGACCCCCACCAGGGATTCGAACCGGATTTGTGGGTAACATTTGCGCCAGAGGCAAAAAGCACCCTAACCGCTAGGCACTGCTCTCCACAATACTTTGGGTAAAATGAATAGGGAACTAAACAATATTTCTAATCAAGAGTATATACGGCACCATGTAAGTGGTATTAGAAATGGTTTGATAACAATGGACAAGGCGGTTCTAGAACCACAAATGGCCCCCCGCCCAGGGCAGTAGCTAATGAACAAGATGCAACATAATTTTACGATTCTCAGGGAAGATTGCAGGAAATAAGTGAGGTTCGTGAACAACTGAGGCCTTCCATTGACATGACCTTCACAACGTTTTGGCACTTGAACTGTTGAACCACAAGCACCAACGTTTCCACCCCCACCGACCTGCTTAGTGATTGACCTTGAATGACACCCACATGACCTTCAAAAATTTTGGCACTGAATGTGACCACATTTCCACCAGGGTTTCATGACCATACATCCATGTGCAAAGATTTGACCTGGAATGATTGCTGATTGACCTTGAAAGGACCATCAATTGTTGGCATAAATGTGACCCACACCCACCAAGTTTCATCCTCCAACAGTCACTTGATTAGTGATTTGATTGACCTTGAATGACCACGCCATGACCTTCAAATGACCTTAAACAAGAGCGGTCACCGCCCGTGTGGATTCGTGCAACCTGTTGTTTGGTGGGTTGGACCGTGGTACTTTGCAGCCGCCGGTTTGGAATGACCCTGAAGGGAATGGCTAATTGGTAGCTGATGCAATGGCCCTTTAAAAATAAAGAACGTCCTTGTATAATTTTGTACTGATATGGGAATGGTCTGGTATTTTGATAAGCTGCTTTTCACGCTATGTATTTTTCGTATTGATCAGAAAAAAAAAACCTTATTTAATTATTGCGCACCTATTGTTTTTCACACGCGATAATGGGGGATTCCCTGGCTTGTACCTGTTTGTTTTCATTCACTGCGGTGAAGCCCTGTGTTTTCACCACGGTGAAGTCCCCCTCATCCGCTCCCGGCCATTTACGACCCGTCAACGCTAATTGTAGTTTTCATATGCTTTTTTAAATGATTTTTTACATGGGGTCACAAGATCACATGGGGTCACAAAGGTCACCCACTGGGGTCACCAAGGTCACATGGTGTCACCAAGGTCATATGGGTCACTGAGGTCACATAGGTCACATAAGGTCCAAAAGGGTCACATGGTGTCACAAAGATCACATGGGGTCCACAAAGGTCCACATGTGTCCACAAGGTCACAACACACGCCCCACCGCTGCCCCCCCGCACACCGTCCCCCCCCCCTCCCCGTTGCATGCCCACCCCCCTACCGCTCGCGCCTCCACCACACCGATGTTGTGAATGGGTCTAAATTTATGGTGAGGTCAGCAATGGTCATGTGAGGTTCTAAGGCGCATGGGGTCACAAAGTCACACGAAGTCACCAAGGTCACACAAAGTCATCAAGGTCAACAAGAAGTCACACAAGTCACATGAGGTCACCTGCCCCTCGCCGATGCCCCGACGCACCTCAACCCGACCCACCCTACCCCGACCCCACCGAGATGCACACCACCCCGACCCTCCCGACCCCCCACCTCGACACTTAACACCCCACCCTTCCCCTCCATATGATTCACACACAAGATGGTCGCGGCAAGATGTAATGTAATAAGTAGTTTTTCATGTCGCAAAGGAATATTGCATGTCCTTGTACCATTTTAGCGATACGCAATTATGCATATTTAATTAGCTCATTTGCATACCTAATCCGCATGTATCAGGAAACTTTAAAATGAAATGACAACGAAGATGCGCACCATAATGGGTTTTCGTGCAGTGATGGAAGGACTCGCCGGATAGAATGAAGGACGCCCTCTATAGTTTTTCATGAGAACTGAATGAATTTGAACATTCCCCACATAAAGCGACAATGCTCAAGTGACCTTTTCGTAGTTTTCAAAAAAACATCAACTTCACATAACTCTCAAGAAGTGTCTTTTCTTTAACATTATAATACAGGCTTCACAATGGGTAATGGAAATTTTCCAAATTGGAACCCTTTCCTTCCCCCCCAAGAACCCAAATGCCGCTTTGCAAGGATTGTGTTATATTAATTAGCAACATATATGTTAGTGGCATTCTGGTTCTTGGGGGGGAAAGACCCATTTTTGCATTTTTGTGTTTTTGGGGGGACTGACCACTAAATTGAATTGCCAAAACAACAACACCCTATTCCATTTATACATGCCATAATAAAAATCAAAAAACACCACCTAAGAGGTAATGCATGTCTAATTCTTCCAAGGGCTCAGTCATTAGCCTTGGATGTACAATGTTAATAACCGCTGACCATGCAGCTTATGGGTATCATAAATAATACTAAAATGCAGTGGGTGTATTTGCTCAATATACTGTTGAATGAAAGCTATTAACGCGCCACGTGAATTGGGATTTATTAGTGTGGATTGTGAGTTTATTGCTCATATATAAATCCTGTCATGGGCCAAAAGATTGCGGGTCATTGTATTGCATAAAGAGTTTGCTTGGTGTGCATGAAGACGATTACGTAATCCAAATCTTGGCACTCATTGCACTACAATAGGTATTTGGGTTTTGTTGCTGCCTCATGTAGCCTCTTTGTAGCTTATGAAGGACAAAATGTCTATCTAGGCATCATTTACAAGCTTCATAACAAAGGGCAGCTAGGCAACATCTCCCTGTTTCTTCATTTAAGTCATAACTGGTCATTGTAACGGAGGCATGCTCTAAGCTTTGCTTTTTCCAGAGAGTATACCCCTGAATTTTCTCAGAACTTTGTTCTCATTTTTTTTCTTGATACAAGTGTATTTTGATGATATAAAACACCTGCATACATGATAAAGTACTTGTAAAACACCAACGCAAAATTGATGATGAAATATAACTAATGACTTATGAGGGGGCCTCCTTCATTTCTTCTCCGGGCGATGTCCTTTTGTAGCGATGTACCGTTTTAAAAAATATAGGATTTTTTTTTTTTTTTTGTTTTTATTCTGATTTTTGCATTCATTAGCTATTTCATATGTAATTTGGCTCCGAAAATCCCAGCATTAATCAGGTAAGAACTCTTCAACCCGCTCCTTCCACCAAGTGTACATCATACACCTTACGGAACTCCAGATAATTGCACAACACAACTTTGAGGGGAAGGGTTGTCATTTTGACCGGCCACAATAAGCTAATATTCATTCATATCAATAGCCAGCGAGTCCTTTCAAAAAAGGTTAACCGAAATGTCTGAAAAATATGCATAAGCTAATTAAAATCCCCCCCCAAAACCCTCATGAATATGCAAATATGCAGCCAAAAAAGCTACACATAATATTGCTGCAAACTCCCTCACTCCATCATGATCCTATCAAGTTTGAAGTAAATCGGGGATAGCGTTTAGCCTGCAGAGCATTTTAAAAAAGGATAACCGAGTCATACGGACGGACGGGCGGACAATACGACGGACATACGGACACACAGCAATCTGGACTAGTATGTGCCTCCATGAACATTCGTTCAGGCGACACAAAAATGTCCGGACGCAAATCTAACGCGTTCATTCTCCATGGCAAACATACCTACGGTTCGTCAGAAATTGCCATCTTTGGGATGGAACCAAATCATTCAGATGCCCAGGGCCACGTCGACGTCTTGCCATTCTCTATCCATTTTCAACAAAAGTCCCGAAAAATTGCCCAAAACTTGACACCACAACGGTGTTGTATCTTTCAAACAGAGATTCGGACGGAATAGTTGTAATGCGTGTAACATGTGAATGTTGTATCGTATCACCATTATTATAGACTCCCTGGTATCACTTGTACGGTGGGGGGGTGCACAATCAAACAAGTGATTCTAAAAATTACTTCTGCGCTCCTCCTTTTCTCTAATTGGCACAAATTTACTCCTTTTTTTATCCTTATTTCTGTACAAACTACATAAAAAAAACTACCGCCATCTGTATCCAATAATTGAAGATCAAATAACTTTTTGAACTAAATTCTTGATTGTGGTGAAGTAAATTATGAAAAAGAGTGGTGGATTTTATCTACTTGCGATGAAAACACTGCCGATGACACGGCTCTTCCATTGATTAACATTACACCCTCTTATGCTAACCGAGGAATTGCATTAGGTATAGGCGCTTTCAGTGGGAGTAAAGAGAGAGTAACGGTGAATATTTGAACTAATCTCCGACTGGGAAACACCCTATTTGGTTAAAGAAACGCCACCATATATGAAGTATGGAGGCATTTTGCGACGCATTTTCACTCAATTAGGGTTAATGAAAATCTTTTTTGAATGAATCACTATTTGGTTTTCCAGTGAAGTGTTGGCTCTATGAGGCTAATTACATTTCGTGTTGCATCTAACACGCGGGTAATATTAAAATCGCGAAAATGTGTCTACTCAAACGGGTGGAAATGTGTCTACCCTCGAGGCGTTTGTAGGAAAGGTAGGCATTGAATGTTGACCACATCCAAAGGTTTCATGACCATGTACAAGGATTTGACCTTAAAGACCCAGTCATGACCTTGAAATGACATTAAAAAATTTTGGCACTGAATGTTGACCACACCCACCAATTTCACATCCTCCTAACACACATATTTAAGTGATTTGACCTTGATTAACCTCCCATGACCTTGAATGACCTTCAAAATTTGTCGGTACTGAATGTTGACCACACCCACCAATTTCACCCTCCTACAATTTCACCCTCCTACCGACAGATTTAGTGATTTGGAGCTTTGAATACCCTCACATGACCTTCAAATGACCTTCAAAAATTTCGGCACTGAATGTTTGACACCCCCCACCAAGTTTCAACATCCTCCTACCCCATATTTAGTGATTGACCTTAGATAACCTCCCATGACCTGAAAATGAAGCTTCAAAATTTTCGGTACTGAATGTTGACCACACCCCCAATGTCCATCCTCCTACACATGTTTAGTGATTTGACCTGAATGACCTCGCATGATTCAAAGGACCTTCAAAAATTTCGGCACTGAAGTGACCCCACCCACCAAGTTTCATTTCCCCTACCACATATTTAGTGATTTGACCTTAGATAACTCTCCCTATGACCTGTGAAATGATCGTAAAATTTTCGGTACTGAATGTTGACCACACCACAATGTCCATCCTCCTACCACATGTTTAGTGATTGACTTGAATGACCGCGCAGGATTCAAATGACCTTCAAAAATTTCGGCACTGAATGTTGACCACACCCACCAAGTTCATCCTACTACCACAACCACAGTAGGCTTATAGCAATTTTTTTCCTATTTTTGACCACATTTCGACCTTGGACCCCATGGCATATGATCCTCATCAGAAAAACCATTCCCGCCGCCCCGCCTACTTGAGTGACATCTATGGTGAAAAGATGGACACCCATACTTGCTTAGATCAAAAGATATCGTGTTGACAACGTATTATAGCAATTTTTAGCCCATTTTTACTACATTTGACCATATTTTTGACCTCATTTGACCTTGACCCATGAACCATGACCCACTTCGAATCCCCCAGCGCCCATATTCAAGATACATTTTTGTGATGGACACCCACACTGTTAGTTCCAATATATCGCGTGAGTGGACACACACACACACCGGACGGGAGCATTTCTATAGTCCCCCGTCGCCAACAAAAGTTGCGGGGGACCAAAAAAATGAACCATTGACCTCCGAGGTTTCTTTTGATGACGCGACGTGAAAGGTGCTGTTGGCACATGCAAAATAATAAATCTATTTTAATCAATTTGACATGAAATCTCGGATAAAAGCGGACACTGGCTACAATAGAAAACGCCCCGCTCCCATTCTTTTTAAATGCATTTTTGCAACATGTGGGGCATTTTATGTCCGTTGGCTCTCAACTGAGGTGATTGAAACTTACTATCAGACACCTCTGGATAGTTTAATTTTGTTCAGCAGACAGGAGGAGGATGCGGAAGACGCGCGCTGGAGGTGATTCTCTCGGCTTCGGCCCTGTTTAAAGGTGTGATTCAATGTGTCGATTTGTTTTTATGAATGGAATACCAAATATCTGCTGAAGTTAGGAAAACCCAAAACTCTCGTCGGCTATTTCACTGGATGTCTTTATGCTCAACATTGTTTTATGGATTGATATTCGTTTGTGTAGTGAAATATCTGTTTTTCAGGGGCTGGGATTAGAATTTGAGAGCAAATTTAAATCTTTCACCGATTCAGTCTTTAAAATGTGCATGTGCCACTTTGTACGCCATAGTTATATTTTTATATTTAATGTTTTCTTGAATATGCTACCATGTATTATTCAAAAAGTGCAAATGTTATGATGGCAATGGGAGTAAGAAGTAATGGAATATGCAAACAAATGTTAGGACCATCTGACTTTGTGATTTTCCACCGCGATGTGCCCTCTCGAATCGCGTTCTCGGCTCACCTATCATTAGACCAGTAACAGCAAGGTTTGTAAACATGTTAGGGCCGGTATCCTGAATAAGTCGGCCCTGCTATTACACACTGAGCAATGTTCTGTTAGAGTTGAATCCTATGGGCCATAAACGATTCGCAGGAAAGGATTCGCAGGCCAACAAAGAAGTGACGTGGAGTGGAAGTTATCTGGTCTAAATGACCATAACAACATATTTGCTTAGATACTGGGGTGAGCCATTCCTCACTTTAAAAAAACCCAATCATAATTCTATAATACTGGCTTTGGTAGTAAAGATAATACAAATAACTCTAATTCACCAGTTAGTCTCACGAAATGCCATTCAAACAGATTGGCTTGGTCCATCAATGGTGTTGTACTTTGAACACTTTGAATCGATTAAATTGATTCAACCCGCCTGCGGTTCAAATCTCAGTATTCCATTGATTTCTGGGTTTACTTGTTGAGTGTTGGCTTTCATGGCAAATAGTAATTTACTCACATGCAATACTTGTATTAAGAATATTTACCTCAATCAAGTAAAGATATTGTACTTCTTGTAATTTCAATTATCATATCGTTGTAATATACCGATATGATGTGAAAATTGGTGATTGTTCAACTGTCTACGGGACTTTAGTTCCTTTCAACCATTGACTTGGATGCAATGAATTTAAGTTTGCTCTTCACTCGTTTGATAACTCGATTGAATGTAAACAATTTCTTACTTAAAACTGAATCCTTATCTCTGTTTGATGCTTACAATCTGGTAATAAATGGTAACGAAATTTAAATGAATTAATATTAACAAGTCCTGTTCGTACGTTGATGACTCCGTAACTGACTCAATATAAGCTAACGGGGGTGTCTATGATTCATATCAATGCACGAAGTTTAAGTAAAAATTATGATTCCATTGTAAGGTTTTGCTATCTAATCTTAAAACATGAATTTTATGTAATTGCCTTTTCAGAAAACTGGTACAAAGAAGGACCAATCGAACTTAAATCATATTGATAATTATCATTAATCCATACTCCTCGTTTCTGGTTAGACGTAGGGTGGGATTGTGGGCACTTTATATTCCACAACTACCCCCTCTATAAAATAAGACATGACCTTAATTTAATAAAGACCAGGAATGCTGAGAATCACAACTCTGAATATAATATTAATGACGGGTAATTAATCATATATAAGAATAAGCTCAAGAACATTAGTAATTGAATATTTATTTCGTGCACATGATCTGATCAACAAGCATTTCTGTATGACCTAGCAAATTTGTCTACCAACATTACTCAATGAAAACCAAAACATGCTACATATCAGGTGATTTCAATTATGACCTCCTCCAATATAACTCGGGATTACATTATAATCAACGAAATTTCTAATGTTTTTCAAATGAATAATATGTCCTCTCATCGATAGGCCCACGGAGAATACGTATCACTCTGCAACCCTTCTTGGAAACATCTTCCGAATGTATAACACATAAAACTAAACTTGGATCTTTCTTACGATATTACTGATCACTTACCCAATTTTTCAAATTGCCGAGTCTATTCCGATAAGCATTCGACCATAGAGCCTACCAGTCTCGACTCATTGACTCAGAGAAAATAAGCAATGTTTTAAAATTAATCTTCAAAAATGTAGATGGTACTTTGTTTGATGAGATTCACCGAGATGCTTATAATATTTCCTAAATAAAATAACAAACATTTATAACATAGTTTCCTCGTCGTACTACCATCATTATAATTCAGAAATCACGAATACCTCGTAGTAAACCTTGGATAACACATACAATATTGAAATTCGATTTTAAACGCAAGATCACTTGATAAAAATATTATGTCTTCTCCAAACTATAGCTAATAAAAAACTAAATTACAATGATACCGTAATGTCCTTACCGTTCTAATTAGAAATTCCAAAAGACACGTATTACAAATACAAATTAATGAGCACAAAACATAATAATAAACAACTTGGAAGATAATTAGATCGATTACTTGGACGTGCCCACCAAATAAAACTCCCATCTAATTTTAGAATAAATGACAATGACTGTCAGATCCCTAATCAATGCTGAGGGCTGTAATAAAATTATTTTTCAAAGGTAGGCCCCGATCAGGCAAGTAAGATCCCTACTTCCGATGTTAATTTTCTGATTATTTGAATAACAATAGAACACAAGTGAAATCTTTTTTTTTCAACCCGATGATTATGAGGATTATAGAGGTCTGCAATACACTTAAATCCAACTCTAGTCAGGGATTTGATGAAAAAACCAGGTATCATTAAAAAAGGTTAAACATATCATTGCTGTCCCTTTACTTCATACCTTTAATATCAATAACAACTGGTATTTTTCCTAATTCAGCTAAAGTTGCAAAAGTTATTCCTATTTTCAAATCTGATGATGCTCAATGAATTCAAAATTACCGTCCAATTTCTGTTCTTCCGGCCTTCTCTAAAATCTTGAACCGCAATTCATAATAGACTTGTAAATTTTATCTCGCGTTATTAATTTACGCACCACCGTCAATTTTGGTTTTCGTAAGGAACATTCCTCCATGGCAGGTTTGGAAGCATACAAATGGAATATTACTAATCTTGACAAGAAATCATGTTTTGGGTATCTTTTTGGACCTCTCGAAGGCTTTTGATACATTAGCCACGACATTCTCTTATAAAATTCGATATTATGTTGTCCCGCGGTTGGTAGCCTCGAGTGGGTCAAAAACTACTTAACAGATAGAACTCAAATTGTCTTATAATAATCTAAATCAAATACGAATCCGTCCGTACGGGTGTGCCACAGGGCTCTATCTTGGGCCCCCTCTTGTTTATTATTTACGTTATGATTATTTTTATTCATCAACGAAGAATGTCTTTTATTATGTTTGATGATGATACAAATAATTCTATCCCATCGGAATTTTAATAATATCATTTCAATAACAATTATTACCTCTGCTTGCCCCTTATTTGAAAATGCAGCATTCTGATTGGTTCGTTTAATGCCCATTTTTTCTGCAATAATGGGTCGCCAATGCATTTTCTTATTAATGAAAGCTGGTTTAGGATTAGGAATAGAAATAAAGGGTGTCCAGTAATCTAGGGGCTCATAATGTATCCTCGGCCAGAAAAACTTTGAATAATGGGCTCGGCTGCGCCTCGCCATTATTTAGTTGTTCTGACCTCGGACACATTATTCGCCATAAATGACCTGGGCAAACCTTTATTTCTTAAATACTGAACTTCAGGAATTTCATCTTGGTTTAAATCAAACAAAAATGCGCTTACTTAATATTAAATAAAACCAAGTATATTGTCTTAGAAAAACTACGTAATAGAACATATCACAATATTCAGGTATCGATTGGCTAAACAATGAATTAAAAGGGTCAGTGACACCAAATTTCATGGGCACTTTAAGTGAGAATTGTCTTACTTGGAATTCACACTAATTACATCGTCACATAGTCTCTAAATATACTGGATTTATTTCGATTAATTAACGATTTTAAAACATTGTCTACCACATGATATTCTTTATACTTGGTATACTACCTTGCGTACTTCCTTAACTTAAAACTATTGTAATATGGTTGGGCTGATGGAAACAACTGAAACGTGAAGAATATTAAAAAAGCCAAAAGAAAAGTCATGAGGTTATGGCACTGGTCCCATGGCTGCTCATTCCTTACCTTTATTTAAAACAATTAAATGCCTTACCATTTATGACATCCAAAGTGTGCAAAAGGCGATTTTATGTACAAGTTTCTCAACAACGTTCTTCCTATAAACTTTAAAAACATATTTCGTTTGAATGTTTCTTATCATAATTATGCCACAAGGGCCATTCATTACGCCCAGCTTACTTTAACACTAATCTGGTAATGAATACAATCCTCCATCATGGGCTATACTATGGAATCTATCTCGGCTTAATATTTAAAATTCTCGTACTCTCCCCAGTTTAAGAAAACATTACAATGAAATATCTGGTTTAGATTATGGACCGAGTATCTGCCAACATATTATGTCTCTCATTTTATGTAAAATATATTAGGCATTTACATTATATATATAAGTGTTAATGAATATGCCAACTTCTATGCACATTCTCGTCTGTTTGTCTTGCACCTGATATATTCATGTGTATAATGTTTGTCGTGTGATTTATGGTGGCCCGTCTCACGAGCTTGTCATTTTTCGGTCAACCTACCAATGTATTTTATACTTTATGTTTAATATAATGTCATTCTGGTAAATAAACTTGAAACTGATAAGTGGGAAATCTCAGGTACTGATTGAACAAATGAGCTTTGAAGAAACGGATTTCGGGTGGTGACAGTTCATCAAGTCATGTATATATGGTCTATTTGTAGGTTCTATACCTTCAAAAACACCCAAGGCTTGAACAAGGGGCATCATAGTTCCTATTTATAAGAAAGTTGCACCAAAAAAATGGACCTGAATAACTATAGAGGACTACTCTTACGTCCTGTGTCTCAAAGATCACCAGCGCTCCTTTTTTACTACCGTTGTCCAAGCTTCTTACTGAAACCTATGCACCATCGATGTAGCTGGCAACCTGAAATTCCTGATACAACAGAAAAAAAAAAAAAAAGTTATAGGTGCGCCCGGTATAGATCTGGTCACTGCGCACGCGCTAGAATCCGGCAGGATGACCCTCAATTCATTCAAGTGTTTAAAGGGCGCATTTAGGTGATCTACGCCTCGTCCCCCGACTTACCTAAAAAAAATGTCGAGATTTTTAAATATCTGAACCGTGTAGCCTTAGTAATCCCACGTGTACCAAATTTACGGCAAATCGGTGTCGCATCTGTAAGAGAAATTCGCATTTGTATTTTCTGTCTGTAAACGGACAGAAATTACAGCACAGTAACTATGGGACCGTTGGAAACAGCAATTGCTCATAAACAAAACCGCAAGTCGGGATTCAGCTCAAACTTTGGAATAGCTTTTTAAGGATATCGAGTGATCTATAATTAAAACAGAAGGTGTACTCATGAAATGCACCTTAAGCTGTCATATACACGCCGCTTACAATTCCTCTGGAAAATTTCATCGAATTTGTGGTACCGTTGTAACCATTGCCAAAAGGCATCCTTACCTTTCAGACGTTCTACTACTTCTGGAATCCCAGATTCGCTTTTTTTTTTTTAGAGCAGCGTTAACTATGTGTGTGTTCTTGCCGAATTTTGAGTGATTTTTCACATAAATTCTGAGTCATGACCACATGCTTTGACAGTTCTGGTGCCGCATGTGGTTGCGTACATATCGGAGCCCCTTGAATTAAAAAAAAAAAATCCACACCAGGTTAGCGCCGAACCGCCTCTACATTACTGCTAACCTTTTTCCTACTGGTTGTTGGCTCCGATAACCAGTATTTCACTATTCGCTCGGTTTGGACATCATTTTGACTGTTTAGAGGGCGGGACGCCTCTCATATTGATTTGATCGTCGTGCAGTTGGTCTTAATTAGTGTAGCACATTGGTTACTTAACTGATGTGTTTAGGTTCGACACGCAATGCCAGGACTTGTAGGATGATAGAAACGGGATGTAGAAGGAGAAGGATATGATTTGAATCAATATGCAATATATTGGGAATCTGACAAAAAATGTTTCAAACATCGTAATTCTTAAGTGATTTTCGGGAGATCTTGAGGCAGAGAAATGTGTTTTTGAAGAAGGAAATAAAATCTGCGTAATTTGTTTGAGCTCCGAGTGATACCTATTTCGCGAGATGGTTTCTACGACTTGAAGTGGCTAGATATTCCTGGTCTTGGCTTATCGTTACCTTGGTGCAGGGGTGTAATTTTTTAATTAGTGAAAGGCTGAGGCAATCTAGGCATACTTGTTAGGTTGTGTGACCTTCCTTCCACTGTTGTAAATCATTTATATACATTAGCCCTTATATAATCTAAGTGTTATAGGGATATTTGTCATGGAGAATACGTTTGATTGTGTTCGAAGAAGACATTTTCGCTTGGGTTGCCGCCGTTGCCACCCCCGAAAGCTAAATGGAAAAATCGCACACCTTACTTCATAGCTCGTTTGCGAGATGTCCACGTTGGAAGAATAGAGATCGCAATATCGCCACAATACATTATGTCAATTGTCCAATAACGCTGTATACCGTTTTTAAAGCTTGTACTTCATGCTGTACACATGCAGTCTTAAATACCTCATCTACGCGTTATGGGAATAATGGGTGAAATCGATCGCATGATCTAATCTCCACGATAATCACCTAATTTAAGGGCACTTAAGCACACAAAAGGGCTTCCGTGCTAATGTTGTTTATTGTGTGCATGATCTAATTGACAATGTTTTAGGCTACTGCTAACTAATAGAAAAAAATAAATAAATTTGGTTTTTTGCTGTGGACAAAGTTAGTTTTAACCAAGAAATGTTGTAAATGAGAAAAATTAAGCCCAATTTGATATCCTAAACATGACATTAGCCTATTTTGTATACAGTATTGGATGAACCATGTACGGTGTAGATTGAAATAGTGAGCTGAGAAATTACAAAGCTATAACTGATATTTTGGTCAATTTGAGATATGGGCCTTTTAAGTTCCCCAAACAGTTTGTTTTGAGTCATTAAAATTTGACGAAATATCATTCCCCCCCCCCTATTTTCATACTTTCTTCAACTTATGATGTCATGTGACTTCATTTGTGAATATTGTACTCAATTTGAACCAATAGAAATGATTACTCTAACTCCAGCGTGGTACCTATATCTAGGAAATTAGAAGCCCAGTAAGGAAAATCGGGGGGTGTGGGGGAGGGGGCCGTTCGGAGACTTAGCGAGGGTTGGGCGCCGTGTGTGTATTTGTGTTGCGAATTTTAGTATTTGGGTGTTATGTGTCCGTTTGTGTGTGTAAATGAATGTGACATTTGAATACTTTCCGTGAGTATATTTTGGTTTTATCAATAGTCATTCTATGTTTTTAATAATAGTTATTTCACATAATTTTCTTTTAAAAAGAAATTTTATTCATTTTTTTTATTTTTTTTATTTTTTTTATTTTTTTTAGTTTTTCCTGTTTTTTTTAAACCTGATTAATTTTTCACTATACTTCCTTATTTAATAATATTTATCATATGTTTGGTGTATTCTATGAATGAACAAATAAAGAATGATTGATGATAATTCATTTCCATGCTACAAAACGAATGGGGAAATATATGGTACGGAAAAGGGCACCACAACAATTCTAAAAAAAGGTCCAGCACCCAATGTTATTGTTATATATAATTAAATTTGGTCTATTCTTAAAGGCACTATCGGTGATTTGCTTAATCAGAAAATCGAAAAAAAAAATCATCAACATCTGGTATTTCCATGGCTGTGACAAGTTCAGGTGTCATAACGTACCCTGCAAGTGATAAGACCGAAAGCAACGTAATAAGGCCAAATATTGATATTTTAGTCATTACTCGCCATACGTCCGCACGCGCAGGACATTTACTATATACCCACGTAACTGAATGGAGATTCGTATTTTGAACCTGCTTTTTCTTTAATTTTTGTGTCACCTGCCTGAAGGCAGGAAGGACACATGGGATCACTTTGTCCACTGTAGTGTCTGTTGTTGATCGATTCTGTTGATGTCGTGTTGACTGGCTGTTGGAAAAAGGGTAACATTTGCTGTCATATCACCATACTTTGATGGATTTAAACCAAACTTGGGTCACAGGTGCAACCATGGCATCCCCCACTGTTGATGAGGCCACAGGTCACATGCCAAGGTCAAAGGTTCATGGGAGGTCAAGTTTAAATAGGCTGAAAATGTAAAATTGACCTCATATGAAAAGTTGAAGTTCATTTTAACCAAACTTGAATCATAGGGGCAACATTGGACCCTTCATTGTTGATGAGGTCAAAGGTCACATGCCAAGGTCAAAGGTCATTGTGAGGTCAAGGTGTAAAATAGCTGAAAAGTAAAATGACTCATATGAAAAGTTGAAGTTCAATGGAACCAAACTTGAATCATAGGTGCAACGGGAATCCCTATTGTTGATGAGTCAAAGGTCACTGCCAAGGTCAAGGTCATGTGAGGTCAAGTTGTAAAATAGGTGAAAATGTAAAATTGACTCATATGAAAAGTTGAAGTTCAATTGGAACCAAACTTGACTCATAGGTGCAACATGGGATCCCTCATTTTTGATGAGGTCAAAGCTCACATATCACGGTCAAAGGTCAGTTAGGCCTATCATCACTAAACGCGAGGCAGGCGACACCAGCGGTCCGAGGAACGATGTATTTTTGTCAATTTTTCAGTTGGAAAAGATAATTATGCGAAGTGTACAGCCTTAATCTTTCACTTTTAAGCTATTCCTGCGAATTGCAAATAGTTTGACTCTGTCGTATGATCACTGATAGTGTCTTTAATATTACAAGCATGTGTTTTAAAACTGTATAGTGCATCATGTGGCGAGAAAGCGGCAGACAAAATGGCTACTTTCAGTCCAAATTGGCACTCCCTAAATTTTTAAAACGATCATAGTTTTATTTTTTTTCACTCATAGTAATGTCTTAGAGCAATATATATTGCATGTGCAGAGTTTTGCCGAATTATTCCAATGGGAAAAATGCATTTGTCTGATGTACGGGCCCCCCCCCCCCACACACAATTATTGTCTGTAAAAACACGTTATCCATTTGAGTGGTGAAGAAGGAAAAGATAGAATTACAGTAAAATGTACTTTGCTTTGTCGTCGTGTATCTTGTACTTGTGATAAATTTTACCGGAGTAGACCGCAGCATTCATTCTAACAACTAAATAGGCCTACACGTAATAATAAGTATATTTATATTTAAAAGATGGTCTAAATATAGGCAGGTTTACGAGGGTTGGTGTGAGTGCATCAGTGACTTTTTATCCCTACCTATTCCCAAGCTCTCATTAATAACTCACCGAATACACACATTTCCAAGAGTTTAAATTAAATTTTCTTTAGGTTACTGTAATATTTACCTGTTTTGTTGGCAGAATGCCAGTATATATTGAAATTTACAATATCTTGAATAGTATTCTGTGTCCCGAGACCCCGTGAAGTACAATTCAGTTCATAAGGTATACCCTGCAAGTGATAAGAACCGAAATCAACGATATGCCCAAAATTTGAATAGTTTAAGAGGTCATTCTTATTACTGTCAATGACTGTCCGCACGCGCACGGACATTTACTATATACAACACGTACTGATGGAGATTCGTATCTTTACCGCTGCTTTTCTTATTTTTGTGTCGCCTGCCTTAAGAAAGGCAGGAAGACACATAGGGATCACTCACTTTGTCCACTGTAGTTTGTCTGTTGTTGATGATGTCTGTGATGTCTGTTGATTTCTGTTGTGAAAAGGGTTAACAGTGTGTGCCGGTAATATCCACATACTTTGATGGATTTAAACCAACTTGGGTCAACCGGTGCAACATGGCATCCCCCACTTGTTGATGAGGCCAAATGTCACAGTGGCCAAGGTCAAAGGTCATGTGAAGGTCAATGTTGTAATAGGCTGAAAATGTAAAATTGACCTCATATGAAAGTTTGAAGTTCAATTTTAAACAACTGAATCATATGGCAACATGGGATCCCTCACATTTTGATGAGGGTCAAAGGTTCCCCATGCCAAGCGTCAAAGGTCATGTGAGGTCAAGTTGTAAAATATGCTAAAATTAAATTGACCTTCATAATGAAACGTTGAGTTCAATTGGAACCAACTTGAATCATAGGTGCAACATGGGATCCCTCATTTGTTGATGAGGTCAAAGTCACATTCCAAGGTCAGGTCATGTAAAGGGGGTCCAAGTTGTAAAATGGCTGAAAATGTAAAATTGACCTCATATGACAGTTGAGTTCAATTGGAAATGTGGAATCCAAACTTGAATCATAAGGTGGTCAACTATGGGATCCCTCATTGTTTGATGAGGAGTCCAGGTCACATATCACGGTCAAGGTCATGTTTAAGTTCCTATCATTCACTTAACCGCGACGGGCAAGGCGACACAAGGCGGGTCGGAGGACCGATGTATTTTTTGTCAATTTTTCAGTTGGAAAAGATAATTTATGAGAATGTACGACTTAATCTTTCACTTTTAAGCTTTCCTGCGAATTCAAATAGTTTGACTCTTTCGTATGGATCACTGTATAGTGGTCTTTAACTCATAAAAGCATTTGTTTAAACTCATAGTGCATCACTGTGGAGCAAGCGGCAAAAATGGCTAATTTTCGTCAAATTGGCACTCCTAATTTTTAAAACCGATCAAATATTTTTATTTTTTTTCTTTCACTAGAGTAATGTCTTAGAGCAATATATATTGCCTGTGTCAGAGTTTGCCGAATTATTCAAATGGTAAATGCATTTTCTGGATGTACTGCCCCCCCCCACACAAAACACACTTTGTTGTAAAAACACGTTATCCATTGAGTGGTTAAGAATGTAAACTATAGAAGTAACCGTAAATGACTTTGCTTTGTCTCGTTAACTTGTACTGTGTAATTTTACAGTAGTATACGCAGCATTCATTCTAACAACTAAATAGGCCTACCTAATAATAAGTATAAATTTTTATTTTAAAAGATGGTCTAAAATTATTGGCAAGTTTACACGTTTGTGTGGTCAGCAGTGCTTTTTATCCCTACATATTCCCAAGCTATTGAATAACCTCACCGAATACCACCATTTCCAAGTTTTTAAAAAATTTCTTTTGAGAGTATATGTACATTTACCTGTTTTTTGTTGCAGAATGCCAGTAAATTCATGTAAAATTTACAATATCTTGAATAGTATAGCTAGGTCCCGAGACCCCCGTTGAAGTACAATTCAGTTCATAAGGTCTCCTTTTGGTAAACATTTTGCCTCACAATCTCATTTATCAAATTCCGGCTCCAAATCCGGCAAATTTTCCACACAATTTTCAGTTCCTGACCCTCCTTTGGGACAACAAACCAAACAAAGTTCCCAAGCACCCAATTTCGGAAATCGCGGGCCGCACATCCCTACCTGAAAAAAAAAATTAGAGCCACTCCTAACCGGCGCAATCGATCTCTGCATTTAACTGTCATTCACCAAAGGCCTCACCCCTTCTATCGCAAAGACGCCCGAATAAGGTTCCGAAAGACCAACCAACCCCAAACCCCTCCGGAAAGCGAAAGCCGAGAACCCCGCGAATTTCTATTTTCATGCGATTTTCGTAAAGATAAACACGCAAGTTGGAAACGCAGAATCCCCGATGGAAAGCGTAATGCAAACACGTTCAATATAAAATGCGGAATCCCGAATGAAAGGGAGATAATTTAAGTAAATTCAATGTAAGTACCCCATTAAGTGTGGTCATAGCCGGTGCCGAGTGTGTTCGGGCAAGGTTCAGGTTAGCGATGGAGTTTTGTTTACGTTTGGCGGTGTCAAAATTCCCCTGATTTTTACCCGGGACGTCTACCTCCTCCGCGTGACGGCAAGTCTTCCCGCACTAAGTTACCACCTTTATAGGCCATGGGCCTGCTGTGCCGTGGGATACCATTACGGCCCCACAGCACGGTAGTCCCCTCGGCCATCGGGTCCTCGGCCGTGGGCCGTGGTAAGTGGACCGTGAGCCATATAGCCGTCAGGCCATGGCTCACGGGCTCATTGGTACCAAAACGGCCTTCACGTCGAGCTCCTGTGCGGGTACATGGCTCACGGCCCACGAGCCGTGAGCTACGGCTCATGAGCCATGCTAGCAGCTCAGTCCGTACTGGCCGGCTATACGTCCTCACCTACGTCTCGCGGAGCCGTGCAGAGTCATGTAACCGTGCGGACCCGTGTAGCCGTACGGGGTCGCATGGCCGTGAGCGGCCGTGGGACCCGTGTAGCCGTACGGGGTCGCATGGCCGTGAGCGGCCGTGGGACCCGTGTAGCCGTACGGACCCGTGTAGCCGTACGGGGTCGCATGGCCGTGAGCGGCCATCCTAACCCTAGGGCCGTGCATGGCCTTCCCAAAACCTCTAAATACATCTGTATATTGTGCCGTATCACATGACCTGCCTTTGGCTATACCTAGCCAAATGGCAGCATGGATAATGGCCGAATGTACGGCTTGCCTCATAATAAGTAATAATGTGTGTTAAACAACCCATTGCAATATTGTAGGGCGTAGTAACTGAATTATTTTTCCTGTCTGGTTTTTCCATACGACCCATACAGGCAAACCGCGCCATGAACCAGACCCGAAGCAGGACCCGACTCCGCAGAAGAGAGACCCCAGGCGATGCTCAACTTATCAACAGGTTTCAAGCAAGCAAGGATGACCCGCACGACGAATGCATCATGTGCCAGCCGTGTAACCAGTTGAACCCCTGCGAGTTAGACAACTCCTGGCAAGAGGACCAATGGAATGACTCGGAACGAGCGTGAACAACGCAGGAGGCAGCAGAAGCCCGTAAGCGAACAGACATTGAAGTCTTCCTACGCGGAGCAACACGGCGTGAATCCGGAGCCGACTCCCAATAACTCTCAGCCCCCGTACATATTCTAAACGCGGACTACGGGTCATCGTAGAGCAGCCCGGACTCGCCACTGAACCATCGGAGTTCTCCCAGAACACCTCCGTTCGCAGGAGTTTTAAGCGATGATCAACAGAACGATCAAGACTCTGCTGCCACCATGATCCCCAACGCCACCAGCAATACACGCACGCCTCTCTCTGCAGTTCGAGCAGCTCCAGCTCCCTAATCACGATGCAATTTCTCCCTGTCACAACGGAACAGATCTCGAGCCCGTCGCCATCTCGTCGCGTAGTCCACGAGATCGTCGATGACTAACCCCCCAACGCGGGGAAAATGAAGAATGCCACGAATCTCCAAGCAACCCCCACAGGGACACCACCCCCGACCCCGCCCCAAACGAGACCGCACTCCACGGCGCAAGCCACACGCTTCGCCGAAGAGGATTACCATACTCTAAGCAAGGTCTCGCAAAGAAACGTTTCTATAACCGTCGCGGAACTGAGTCGTACCCCCGGCTCAAGCTTCCAGCAACGCCGCATGGTGACGCGCCGACTCCAGCAATTCCCGCAAAGGCCGTGACTACAACCGCCGCGAGTGTATTCAATGCAGCCTTCTGGCTCAATTCGCCTACAAGACCGCTACGTGACAGGCGATCTCCAAGAAAGTCTGAGAGCTGCGACCGTACCGTTAGCTGAGAGGCGCGCCCCCCCGGGCCAAGCGTCCAGCAACGCCGTACAAGTTGTCACCGGACTCCTAGCAAGTCCCGCGGTAACCGTGACAGGAGCCACAACTCACTGCATAAAGAGTGCCTCGGACCAAAGGAGGATTATGATCTTCTATCAGTCCCGAAGTAGCCATGGTACTCGCGACCAAGAGCGCGTCCAGGGAGACCCCGTAGTGGCCGTGACAGCCGTGACCGCAGCTGCGGCAAGAACCGTGACTCACTATGCCATCCCGCTCTCACCGTGATTCGCCGGATACCGAGACCCATGAGCAAGACCTATCCCCGCACGGGAGTCGACACTCATCATGGGAGCCTAGACTATCGCCCGAGACCCCAGGCACGGCGACAGCCGGGATAGGGAACGCGACCCTATGGCTACGGATCAACCTATACCCTTTAACCGGGAATCCAGTCACCCGCTCCCCCGTCCCGACTTCGACTATCGCACTGGGGACTACACCCGTCGGGATCCATACGCCGACTCTCGCCGAGAACCTCCTTACTCCCCCACGGCTCTCTCTGGACGTCCCGGCCATGTTAACCCCACCTCGAGGACCCTCATCTCTCGCTCCAGCCCGACCCGCGGATCTTCTCCACGGCTCGTATAGCCAGGGCCCCACGAAAGCCGCGGACAACGCCGCTCTCGATCACAGCAGCGAATGCCGGGAGTTCCTACCTACCAAGGAGCTCCAGGCTGCAGAGCGAGACAGAACCATGACACGATGGCAGCAGTGCATCGCAGAGCCATGTGGACCTTAAGCGGGACTCCCCGACAGCCCATGGAGATCGCCCATGTAGCCGTAAGAGCCGACACTTCCGAACTTCTGGTCCGCATAGGGACTCTCCCAGGAAACTAGCCCTCCACAGGGAAGTCACTAACGCAATAGCGACAAGCGATTCGATTCCCCATCCCATCGAGCCTGTGATGCTATTCCACAACCGCGTATTCGCAAACCAGAGCCTCCGTAGCCGTACAACCATATCCCATAACACTCGACGGAGCTCCGATTGCAGTCGCCGCAACTGTCCCTCGCTAGTGGGATGTCGTTTTTCCGATCCCCGATGGAAGAATCCCAGACTACCGCTGCAGAATAGTGCCGGGCAGTGAGTATCGGAACAGTATAGCGGCAACCGTAAGCACTTCCTCGCAGTAATCACGGGGAACCGTAGCTGCTAGGGATCTCTGATAACAAAAATTGACCGGCAAGTTGGGACTCGCCGAATTGGCTGTACACGGAAACGAGAGGCAGGGGAGACCCGCAACTGATGGAGCATGTCATCGAAGGTGCAATTTGCAACAATTTTTTCCACCCATCACAGAGGCGATCCAAGAACTCTGACCCAAGAATCCCGATCGGCCATTTCTCCCTTTACGGAGCGTACGACCGCGCCGAAATTCCCAGGATAGACGGGATAAATTTGGGGCAGCAGGATAATACGATGACCGTCCGTCAACCATTCAGTGAGAAAACTCCAGTCAGAAGATTCCCGAATCGCGAATTGCCGTACGGCCGAACGGGACGTCGGAAGCAGCCGTGACAACGTTCAGCTATTGCAGAGACCCATCAACTCTTCCAGCCCTTCAGAGCACGAAAAAAAAAAAAAAAAAAAATCTAACGAACTGCCGATCGAGAATCCCTACGGTCTCGTTGTCCGAACAGCCAGCCCAAATCTCACCGACACTCGCAATATGGACGGGGAAAGTTCAGGAGCAGCCATGGTACTCGCCGGACCAAGAGCGTCCAGGGAGACCCCTTAGTGGCCGCACATCCGTGACCGCAGCCGCGCAAGAGCCGTGAACACTCATGCATCCCGCTCTCTAACTCACCGTGATTCGCCCGGATACCGAACCCATGTAGAGCAAGAGCCGATCCCCGCACGGGAGTCGACACTCATATGGGAGCCGAGACTATCGCCGAGACCCCTGCACGGCGACAGCCGGTATATGGAACGCGGAACCCTATGGCTACGGGATCAACCTATACCCTTACCCCGGGAATCCAGTCAAACCCGCTCCCCCGTCCGACTTCGACTAGCTCCCTGGGGGAAAAACTCCACACGTTGGATCCATACGCCGACTCTCGCCGAGAACCTCCTTACATCCCACACGGCTCTCTCTGGACGTCTCCCGGCCCTTTACCCGCCTCGAGGACCCTCACCCCTCCGCTCCAGCCCGACCCGCGGATCTTCTCCACGGCTCGTATAGCCAGGGCCATACCACGTTAAGCCGCCGGGAACACGCCGCTCTCGATCACGCATCGAATGCCGGGAGTCCTACCTACCAAGGAGCTCCAGGCTTCGAGCGAGACAGAACCATGACACTATTGGCGCAGTGCATCGCAGAGCCATTGTGGACCTTCAGCAAGCACCACGACAGCCATGGATATCGCCGCATCTAGCCGTAAGATCCGGACACTTCGAACGTCGGGCCGTCTAAGGGACTCTCCCAGGAAACTAGCCCTCCACAGGGAAGCCACATACGCAATAAGCTACAGCGATCGATCCGATCCCAATCCCATGCGAGGCCGTGAGGCTATTCCAATTCCCCGACCGCGGTGATTCCGTCCGCACAACCAGAGTCCCCTATCCCGTAGCCGTGGACACCATATCCCATAACACCGAACGGAAGCGCCGATGGCTTCGCCGCAGACGTCCCCTCGCTAGTGGTATTTCGTGTTTTTCCGATCCCCGATGGAAGAATCCCAGACTACCGCCGCACGAATTAAGTTTTGCCGGGGCAAGTGAGTATCGGAACAGGTATACGGCAAACCGTAGCCTCCATCGCAGTAATCACGGGATCCGTAGCTGCTAGGATCTTCTGATATTGACCGGCAAAGTTAGGGATCCCGAATTGGCCGTACACGGAACACGAGAGGCAGGGGAGACCCGCAACTGATGGAGCAGGGTCATCGAGGTTGCAACAATTTTTCCCCATACGGAGGCTTCCAAGAAACTCTGACCCAGAATCCCCATCGGCCAGTTCCCCTTTACGGAGCGTACGACCGCGCCGAAATTCCCAGGATAGACGGGATAAATTCGGGGGCAGCAGGATAATAACGAAACGATGACCGTCCTTCAACCATTCCAGTGAGAATCCAGTCAGAAGATCCGATCGCGAATTTTTGCCCGACTGCCGGAACGTGACGTCGGAAGCAAAGCCGTGACCAACTGGTACTATTGCAGAGACCCCCCTCAAACTCTTCCAGCCCTTACAGAGCAGATCTACGAACTGCCGACGAGAATCCGCGACGGGCTCGTTCTTCCGAACAGTCCAGCCAAAATCGTACTGAAACTCGCAATATGGACGGGGAAAGTTCAGGAGCAGCCACAGCAGTAGGGGTACCTCGCGTCGTAACGCCACGTCCATTTTCCAGAATGAAATAAACTGCAGAGCCGTTTCGGAAGCCGTGGCAGCCAGCGGGATCACCGCATAGAGCCGTTCCGGGAGCCGGACCCGCCGACGGGATCACCGCAGGAGCCACTCGGGAGCTGGAGCCGCCGCCGGGATCGCCGCTCCGGGAGCCGAGCCCGCCGTCGGGAATCAACCGCAAGAGCCGTTCCAGACGCCTACTCGCGATCCGGAACCGGCGGCAGGGATCACCGCAGACCACCGTCGAGCTACCGACTCTCCACCGCCGAGTATTGGTCTCGCCCCGTCAACGGGGCCCCACTACCGTTATTACTGCCGGGCCTTAACCGTTCACGGGATCTTACCAACGGATATCGGTCATCCCGTCATCGGGGGCCCCTCAATCGTTATTACGGCCGGGCCTTACGGTTCACGGGGATACTTAGCTTGGTGCCAACCTCTTCCAGTGGCAAAACCACCGGGCGGCCTGAATCACAACCCGAAGCACCGGGATCGGAACCGCAAGCGCCGGGATCACTTTTGCGGCGCGCCGGGATCA
>JAMKCH010017238.1:0-34412 GCA_023653785.1 Ophioderma brevispina
TTACCGCCAAAGACTGTTACCAGTGTGCAAACATCTCCAACATGCCATATTTCAATTTGGAATCAATCACAAACTCCTCATCTAGGTGTCTTGAGTTCTCTTTCCATTGAAATACTTTTCATGGAATACCCATGTACCCATGGGTACTCCATTATCAAAGTTTTATTAGTTTACCAGAGTTTATTTTTGTTTGTTTGTTTGTTTGTTTGTTTGTTTTGTTTTTTGTCACGATAAGACGTTGGTCGAGGGTCTAAGGCTCTGGTTTGGTTCAAAGGTAGCGATGGTTTCATCCATATTTTCGTCAAAATTAAACCATTTTATGATGATTTAAAACGATACATACGCTAGAAATCACTCTAGGAGACTCTTCATTCACATTTTTGTGAAACAGGCTTTAATTCTGTATCAAATCATGTCGTTCGATATTTTACGAGACATTCCACAATGCTCGGACTTGTGATCATTTCCCTGGCCAGGTTACAAGTGAAGTTTGATAGGAAAAGGGACGCTAACTTTTAGCGGGCCCAAAAGACAAGTGCAACCTGATTGGATGACACCGATCACATGGAATAAATGTTTCTTTTTGATTGGTGCAAATCAACACCATAAATGGCGCTACTTCCACGCCCTCATAAAGAATTATAAGTTTCTTTCAAACTTTCACTCATTACTAAAATTACATGTGCTCTTTTGCACACGTCTCAAATTAAGGGTTTACCGCATGTCAAGCATTGCGTCACATTTTTATTTTATTGAGGAAATATTTTTTCTCATTTAGATGGTTATTTAAAAAATTCTGACCCCATGCAAAGAATATAATGGTGCATCTCTTATTAAAAACAATGTCTATATTTTTTCAAAATCTGTAGTACCATTTGTTAAATAAAATATCTGTAATGGTCAAATATTATTTTGTTGAATGTTTCATTTAGTTACACAAAACTTAGGTGTCTTGAGTTCTCTTTCCATTGAAATGCTTTCCATGGAATCCCCATGTACCCATGGTGTAAAATTAGGTTCCCAGAGTTTATTTATTTTTGTTCATATAAAAAAATCTAACCCCATGCAAAGAATATAATGTCTATATTTTTGCAAAATCTGTAGTACCATTTGTTAAATAAAATATCTGTAATGGTTAAATACTATTTTGTAGAATGTTTCATTTAGTTACACAAAACTTTCCTGATTAAAAATACATTGTCTTCATGATTATATATCATCCTCTGTTATTTCCCCATTGACAGTCATTGAGCGTAATGCAGTTACAACGTTTTTTACTATACCAATATGGCGGCCAAGTGACTTCACTTTTCTGCGCCCACCCGCTATCCTGTCAGTGTGTAGATATCACATGTTTTCCAACCTCAGCTCAGATCTGTCAACCATTCTCCTTAAAAGGCGCTTTCTGTTAAATTTACTTTGTTGAAAACTTCTTCAATAGCTGCTGTAAATACTTTGGGTGAAAGAGCATCTCCTTGCCGCACACCCCTGTTTATCTGGAAGGGCTAGGATGCATCACTGTCAAGATAAAATGTGGCCGTTGTATATTTTTGTAGAATGTCATCAATGATTATAACGTATGGACCCGTTGTTGACTCCAAGGCTAAGGGGGTGGGGCGGGGAGGAGGTGGCATCTTAAAGAGACACAAGGAGATTTCCAGAAAGTCCCCCCCTCCGATTTTTTGTCGAAACCGGAATTTTTGCATAGGCCTATTTAGAATGCTTACCAATGTATTAAATCACACATGAAGTGAATAAGCTGGAAACGTCTTCTTTACGAAATTAAAAGATTAGTATTTTGTGTCGTATCGTGCTACTCGTGCATGACAGAAAATCAAAGTATGCTTCTCTATGGAGGCCTATGACAACATGCAAGTTCAAAACGTAGTGTTTGGTTTCCTTTTCTACTTGTCCAGTAAACCTTCGAAACCTTCTCGGTAGGTGCCCTACAACTTATCAAGTGCAAATATAAATTTGTATCCTCAAAAAATCTACTCGTGCCCCTTTAAAGCTAATGATTCAACCATGGAGGTAGACCCCCATGATTTTAATTAACAACGATCTGAAAACGTCCTTGAAAATGTAATTATGCATGCTTCGTTATGCATGTTTTCTATGGATTTCACTCAATTACAGAAAATTTACAGCGTTTGCTCGTTATATCGTTAAGCTTGTTATTTTATCCGAACGTTTTCCCTTTGAAAATCAATTCATTTTGAAAATGTGAAGGTTCATGAATGTAATTCTTTCACACAAAACGTAAGTACATATGATTACTGGTATTTCTCGATACAAATTAGAATAATAGTAATAGATTATGAATTATAGTACCAATGCAATGTAATAACTTGAACAAGAAAGCCATTTAATACAGCTCAATTATCTGTTTAATTTTTCAACATTCCCATTCTCAAAATAGATTGATTAAAAATATCCATTAGAAAGATTTTCAATAGTTTTTTCTGCTCTGATGTTTTGTTAAAATAGGCGATCTAAGATGGCCTCAAAACTACTGATCTCTATACAATGGATTGGTCACCTGGGCTCCACTTGAAGCCATCGACTGTCATCTTGAGAATCCCAAAAGAGCCCATAACAAGCAGGAGGTTAAGAGCCGGTCACTTACACAAAATGTTTTCCCATTGAAATGTGGCTATAATAAGAGACATACAAAGGAGCTCAATGTATTTGAAATATTTGTTTTGTATCATGATACCACTTGTTCTCCTTTTCATGCCATGTGATAGTAATATAAAAACTATCAAATGCCTCAAATCACTGTAATCGTGATATAAAAATATTACATTGGCAGCAAAGACACTGAAGCTAGTGCTAAACCCAATCCAATAACCAACCAAGACAATGGAACAGAAATGCCGGTTGAAATACAGCCTGTCTCAAAATGAGTGGTACAATCAGAAAACAATTCGGTTAAATATGAAATTTCAAAATAAGTCATTCTTAATTGGCATAATATTTAAGAACAAAGACCAGGCTTTCCAATGATGTTTATTTCATCTTATTAGCTTTCGTCAATCCAGAGATATAATCAATTTACTGCGATACACCAAATCGATTTTGTGCCACTTTTATGCATGGGCAGAGTTGTTTCGTGCAGTTTTGCCCCGCTGTCTTGAAGCTCACAAAAGATTGCAACTTGACAAAAGAAAAAAAAAACACACAGATTAAAGTGAACAAAGGAAGTCCAGTTTTATCGACACAAGTCATAATCAGTTCAATGATAAATATCTTCTTTTCAGAAATAATAAACAATACAAATATTTATTGCAAGTATCAAGGTGTTGGTAGGAATTTGCGTTTCATGATACTTCAAGACCATAAAAACTCTCTCCTCCAGGTTGCTGTACGCTCACAGTTCTCTCCTAACAAACAATACTATGTCGAATGTTATTCACTTTATCTTAAAGCCAGAACTTACTGTTTATAACTTCCACCATTACGTAACTGTTTTCGTATCTTTTAGAGTTTGTTTATGAAGTTAATCCCTTTTTAAAGAATTTCATATCTGTTCAAATGTGAATAACTTATGTTTAACTAATACTTTCACCGTTTTCACTCAACCAGAAAGTGGCACAAACTCGATTTTTGTGTTCCGCAGTAAACTGGGGTTATCTCTCGATTGAAACAAGCAAATGAGATGAAAACAAAAATGCTGGAAAGCCTGGTCTTTTCTCTTTAATGTGATGTACAAAACAACTTACTTATATTGATATATAATATTGAAAAAAAAAATCGGTTTTTGATTGTACCATTTTTTTGAGACAGGCTGTACACCCTCAATGGCATGTCTCTAAAACGGGCACCAGAGGTACAACTTGTTAAACAGGTGTCCTTGGAATGCTATTGTGTTGGGTATACTTCACTCTCTAACATAGTTACCTTTGTGGAATAAATCCATTGTATTGTATAAAACTAACGCCGTGTCTTTTCTGTTTGGGTCACATGATCTCATCATGGTTCAATTTACATACAAACGGGAATGATTGAACACACGTGTGTATCTATCAAATGTAACCATACATGTACAAAGCATCGAAGACTTTCATCCCGACACTGTATGTTCTTTTCGTTTTACACCGTCAGATGAAGGGTCAGCAATAGATGTAAATGAAAGTCCAAGATGTTAACGCAAAGAGCCGTGGTTGTGTTCACCACTTTCACCGAACTGCAGTCTTTCAAGGTGATGGTGGTTTATCTGCTCATGATATTACTGTCGCCGGTGTATCAGAAGATGACCCAGCCGTTGTCATTGCGATGGGTGAGTAGACGAAGTTAGTTAGCTCTAGCTAAGATACACACTATGGGCTGAAACAGAGTGGGCACAAAGGGGGACGCGGTTAAAGACTTTGCAGCTTCTCATCTACTTGCAATATAAGCTATTTTTAAACAGCTGTGAAAATGTAAGCAATTTCATTGGCTATGCCCGGGTTCAATTCGACAATTGAACCCAGGAAGTACGCGCTGCGTATTGACATTATTTGACGGCTGAAGCGCTCGCGTATTTTTGCGTGGAAGAACTCGGCCTCCGACCACGTTCTTCCACTTTAAATAATGGTATCGCCTTGGTTTCAATTCGTCATAAAGAGGGTACCGGTTCCCAAAATCATACCTTTATTCTCTAATTATAGCAGATAATGATATATGAATTCGTTAGCCATTTCTTTTTATTGGCCATGCGGAAACTTGCCCTATGTAGCCTGTATTTTATTTTAAATACAGACGTGTGTGGCAAACCAAAGTGCCATAGCGTATCGCCGCAACGCGTTGTGACTTTACGCGTTGTGAGAAAGTCTCAAAGCGTTGCCGGCAAATTCACAACGCGTTGCGGTGTCGGCCATTATAACGATGGCCATTGGCAAAGCGGTGGGATAGTTCGGCAACTGCGGTTTTGGGACTTTCTCGGAACGATTGGCCAATTTGGCAACGCGTTGTGATATTATCGTGCAAACGCGTAGGACTTCCTCACAACGCGTTGCCGAAATACATTAGGAACCCTAATTGCTTGCCATAGACGTGGCCGTCATGGTAGGTAGAAATGAAGGTGTGGTGATAGGGGAGGAGAAGAAAAGGGAGGAGAACATAAAAGGAATGAATACGAACAAATGGAAGGGGTTAGGTTTAACTCGTAAAGGAAAACAAAAGGTGCCGCATACTAGAAATACAGATACGGTTCGCCATGGGTAGCAAAATCAGCCTTGGTATATCAGTGACCCCTTTTTCATTGAAAAATTTGGTTTATAAATGAGGACATTTTTTCAAAAATATAAAAGTCTCAACGTTGACTAAAATATCCCAGTAGATTTTTAACTGCAAAAAGCACTAAAATTAATCAAAGAAAAAAATTTTTTGTGCGAATTAGGTTAATGTAGGTTATATTCTGGCCTCAAAATCAGGAGCAATTTGGAATAGGAATGGGTCTTTTTTTCTTTGGGGAACTAGATCAACATGCGTGGTCAAGCAGTTCAATAAAATTTTTCGAATTATGGCCATTTTTAATTGTAAAAAAGCGGTTTTGCTTTTCTACAGGATCTATCTACAAATGATTGAGACTCTGCTAAATTACAGCACTTTTTAAATAGGTTTCCATTATATTGGTTGGTAAACTTGCTACTCGGGTTTATATAACTAGCTCGATCAAAGACCAATAAACAAGGTTGAATAGTTCAAGGTAACAAACCCAAAAGATTAACCTGACTAAAAGTGACTATTTTTCGTACGCCCCTCGTTCCCGTTTTCTAATGAATGTAGTGGGGCAAGTAACATAGTCATGTTATCCAAATTTTCGACACTTCACCGCAAGCGACAATGCTTTCATTCTCTTTACATCCCCTTTTTGGACATGGTCGCTTACTATATATACCAACTGAACGACCCCATTATGTGGGATTTTATATACAGACAATATGTGTAGATGTGAAGACCATAAATTGGATTCATAAAAATATTGGTATATCTTATTTAGAACAGATAGAGCAGATGTGTCGCTGTTAGTTCCATGAAATTGTATATTTATTTGTGGTTTTTATTGACTTTCCCAGGTTCTGGTACCATACAACTATCTATGCAGCGCTACCAGTGTTATTACCATGGTGTTAATGATAATGGGGATGGTTGAAACCAAGTCAATTTATCTCAAGGAATCCGTTCCAGTCTTAGAAAATGCTTTCCTCCTTTACTGGATCGTCAAGAACCTCGAACTTCTCGATACCGTGTTCATGATATTACGTCACAAAAGGCGCCAAATTTCAGCTCTGCACGTGTACCACCATGCTTCCATGGTTGTACTCTCCGATTTTGCTTATCATTTCTGTCTGGCCTGCTATAGCCTTTGGTCTAGCTTACAATTCCTTCGTCCAATATGCTTGTCTACTACTATGGGTAATACCGTCACACCATCAAACCCTCCGCCATGGACAAAAACATTACTCAGTCATGATATTCGTTCAGTTTTTAGTTGGACTTGTGCACACACTATAGGATTATTTATTAGGTTTCGGTATCTATTCAATTTCTATGGACTTAGTATGCTGTATTTGTTTTCCAATTTTTTACTATGCGGCAGTATTAAAAAGAAGAAAGCTTCTAGAAGTTCGTATAAGCCTTAAAGAATATTAGGCCATTTTTCCAAAAATGAGATTTACACGGTTGCATTGGTAACTGGCTAGTAAACTTACCTGTGAATGTTTAAGCTCGAAAATGTCTGTGTGTCACAAACAGGAATTTTGTATTATTATCGTGGATCCCATATAATTCAACGGCTGTTGGAACGTCCTTCCAATGTGAACTAGCTGGGAAATCGCGGCCATTTTCGTGTCTACGCTCATCCATTGTTGTTTTTTTTGGTTCAGGCAATTAATTAGAGGTTATCTTCTCGAGGTGGCACTAGTTCATCATGGACGGACATAAACGTAGCATTTCAGTTCTGCCGTTAAGTCCAATCTGGGATCCCCATTCTAATTACAAAATCGCTATTTTTATGATTATACGCATTTCTTAGCATTCTCGTTCGCAGGTATAAGTCATGCATAATGTGGTCAAGAGGTATCAAACCTATTGTTGCGCTTTTGGGTGAAAAGTACCAATTTTTGGTCAGCAGATTTATCTCGTGATATGCTGAATAAATCGGGTCTCAAGGGGCCCAATTAATTTCCTCCAAATGTCCACCACCATCAAAATGGCCGCCACTGTTTAAAATGTCTGTTTTACGTGCTTTCTATGTTGATTATATATCCAATTACTCAATTTTATGTGTTTCGTGCCATTTTAGAACATAAATACTCTGATTGACACTCCACTGGAATTCCCATTGTTTTGACATTAGCAAAATTGATCCAAAATGGCAAAAAATCCAAAATGAACGGCCAATTTTAAGCATATCATTTGATAATCAAGAATGAATGTTTTTCTTGATCTTGTTATGATTCCCTGAGGTTGTTTGAACAATGTTGCATTAAAGATTGAATTCCATCCCAAGAATACAAACCAATAGACCTGAATCCAAAATGGCGGCGAAAATCCAAAATGGGCGGCTAATTTTCACTTAAGCTTATCCTTTGATTAACAAGAAATTATGTTTTCTTAATCTTGATATACTCCCTTCCCCAAGTAGGAATTCCCCCAATCCCCCAAAACTTAAAGAGGAACCAATAAGGTTCTGTTTGCACATTTGGGCTTGCTCTCCATTATAATTTGGCCAAGATGGCTGCAACCTCGAATGGCCACTATTTTAGAAGTATCACTTACGCGCCTGTTGATTCCCTCCGCTACTTGAAATGTGTGTGTTTTTTTTTCATTAAAATAACATACCCTATTTGATTTGGTATTGTTGGCCTCTGTGGTTTACACACCTGTAAATGTACATCAGTGTAGGAGAATTTGATTCATTGACCGCAGCAATCGTTCCAAAAAATCACAGGCACAGGACACATGTTACACATACAGCTTGATTTTCCCGTGCTCTAAGCCTAGTGATTTGTTTTGTTTAACTGATTGCAGGCAACAATCATTACGTGGCACTCCTACGGCAAATTCAATGATGGCCAAATCGCCACCACCCAAAGATGAGTTGACTCTGCAGAAGTACATTGGTGTGTACAAGTTTCTTACTAAATACTTTCCATCCATGAAAATTCCTTGCCAGCGGGAGACCACATCAACAGTTTGGAAGTGCTTTATATGTGAACACAGACCCCGTCCGTAAGAAGCAACATCAATATCTGCTGACATCATCAAAATCCTCACCATTGAGCTCGGCTCTGTCATGTTATATCTGTCTACAACCCTCCATCAGTAGATTTCAAGTAACCTCAATTCATTTCAGGAATTCCCTGAACCTCATTTCTTAATTGGCTGTTTCACAACCGCCATAGTTACCCAATGGGGCAACAATGAGCCAATAAAGACGGACAAGCTGTGAAGAATTGTTAGACAGACAACATCTACATCACCTTCACAACCCTAAACTGCCCCTATCGTTTTAAATATGCCCATTGTGAAGAGAGGTTGCAATCCATCTATTAGCTATTGTTGGCAAAACCTCTCTACCTGTGTAGGGCAAGATTGTTATGAATTCTGTTCCACTAACTCTAGTCAATGCGCTGCAGTAGTAAGACCAAACAAAGTGCATTTTAAGAAGCGGCACTTTTACTACAGACACTTTGAAAGAAGGTTGTTCCAAAACTCCAGAACTATGACAAATTCATACCAAGAGGATGTAGGACGGAAGAATAATTACCAGCCTTTCCAAGAATGTGCTAAGATCAAGGGTATTCCACCCTGTTTGAAGCCGATCCTTCTCAGTTAAAACAAATGCTAAGTTGAGAAAGTGTCAGAGGAGGATCAATACCAGGCACACTCTCAATAGAATCACCGATATGAACATAACAAAACATCCACAGCTAGCAAGCAGCAAAAACTGTTGCACCCAACCCAAGTTGAAATTTTAATACTTAGTTCTCCAGGTAAGACAATTAGTAGTATTTATTATTTTTTTTTTTTTATTTCCTTTCCTGGGAGTAGCCCTGTAGCACACAAGTGTGGTGAAAAAAAAAACATGTGCGCCTGCCGGTTTATTGATTTTGTAACTTTTTTTGGCAACTCCGTCTTACTAGCACGCTAGGAAAGCATAATAGACACCTTTCGAACCTACACCCGTTTTAAGTTATAATATCTATCGTCTCTACCAACACAGTAGTGTATTTTAGCTCATTTTGGTTATAAGACCGCCGTGTGCCCAAATCCATCAAGACACGATATGACTTTCCCATCTACGCAAACGGTCAGCGTAAATTACCTGGTCTGGAAGACCCCCTAGAGCACTGTTGATAATTCAATCGATCTAGGAGTTACCTTGCGACAGCACCGCTCTTCTTATAAGACCCACATCATGAAACAAGAAGAGAGTACAGTATGTTCACGCAATAAAACATCTTGAACAACTCACCTGCACCAAGATGGGGTGCTCGCCCACATTTAAACCCCTAAGATTGGCGGCCACTTGTTCCTGTACACGTATGTGCAGAGTAGCTAACCATGTATGAGAAAGGTCAACCCATTCCAAGAAGCTTGATCCACAGTTAATTGCCGCCTGCCGCTTATCACAGAATGTCAAAGGACAACTTATACACCCTAGCGGGAATTGCTCCCCCACCAACATCTGTTGTAACTGTAGCGAGCATGCCACGAGTAGCTGCCAAATATCTAATGTGAAACCAACCTATGTCTGGACCGAGACCAGCTGCTAACCGCCTAAATCCAGAGGAGAGTTCTCAAGCAAGCCAACCCTTGATGAAAAAGTCTTAAAGGAGTTAAGAGAGTCGCTTGTGGAAAGAAAGAAAGAGAAGAAATCAAAGACTGGACACCCAGTAACATCTATTGGTATTGAACCTGATGAGCATGCACCCACCTGGGAGCTGACTTCTCATGGACTGAATGCGATTCTTGTCTCACAGATCAGACCAGAATCGGATAATCCAAGGTTATCTGCAGAAAGTGGGTACCTGGAGCAGATCATGACACTACCTGTAATGTGTAGATCAGCACCAAAGACAATGGAGCATCTCTGGTCTGCCCAATGTTGGCGCCCGCAACAACTGCACAGACAAGGACCTTCCAGAATCCAGTGTCTGCCCCATGTTGGAGCAACAATGCACAACCAAGGTCCTTGCAAAATTCAGTGAAGCAGCCATACATTGTACCCACAAAACATCTTCTATTTAGATTACAGCCACACCTCAACAGTTTTTGACCTGGCTATGTATGCTTTTGATGCCTCTGGCAAGGTTGTCCATACAGGACTGTGAAGCTGCAATTTTCCGACCCAAGTCAGCTGGATCTGGTAGCTCTGGAGCTCGCGGCAATGCTTGTCCCCAGCAATGTCCCTGCCTGATATGTTGCTCTGTTTGAGTGTTGATACAGTGCATCCGAGGTAGGTGGAATGAACTCAATGGATCTTGTTCTGTTGTACATGAGGTCAACAAATCTTTCAATTGTTGCCATTAGTTCTTTTAAGGTATCTTCTTAAGGAGGAGTTCTTTTTCAAGGTTTGTAAAAGTTTTTACAATATCAGGGATTTTGCTTGCTTCCCATGCGATGTTCTTTCCTTTGTGCAATCGGTGAAGGTGTGAAACATCAGCAGAGACAAAGAGTTTTCTGGTCCTAGGGTCTGGGCAATCGTATGTCCTGGTGTGAATCTGCGATTGCTTCCGGTACCAAATGCTAGCCAGAGTTCAGTGAGGTTGGACTGGCTGAACAAGGCTACAGAAAAAAAATCACAATGTTTGTGTCCACAGTACGAAGCATGACCCTTTGGTATCCCTGAGCAGCAGCATTGGCTGCATGAAGTAGAAGCCTGCTTCTTCATGTGTGCATGGAGATAGATAGTTAGATTGTTAGTATCTGATTATTACACCATCATCCACTGACAGAACAACTACCGCTAGCTAGAGTCTTAAACTATGAAGGGATGCTTGCATACGATATAGAATGGAAGTTATACAAGTTATCAGAAATAACAAAATGAAGAATGAATGATTAAATGAATGACTTAAACAATCCAAAAATACTTTGGTAAATTTTAACAGTAATGCCCTCACATGACCACATTCCATTTTCTGTATTTTGGTCCTTGTAAACATGAATTAATTAACCCATATAAAATACTACAAAGTGACATTACGTCTATTTTGAATATGATAAACAGTCTTAGAAATTACAAATTTGCAGCACCAGACGCACATAAAAGACTATCGGTAGAATGGCATTGAACTGTGGGTATCACTTGCCAAGAAAATCAGCAGTACATTTAGGCATTTTATTAAATTTATAGTGGCAGCCATTTTGAACATGGCCCTATTGTTTAATGTGATACACACAGACAAAAAAAAATGAAATGTTTAACAAACCAAACCCAATAAATGTTTTGGAATGTTGATTAAATCGTATTATTTACCATGACACCTTAAATCAATATTACCACCTTACATCACAAGGTACAGTACTGCCATTTTTTACCAATTTGGAGCCTTTGAAATCTGGCAGCCATTTTGATATCATGTACATTGGCATTTACACAATAAACTGTAGTTTGGATATGTGAGGGCCCCAAGTTTTAGAAAAATCACGAACCCGGGTTTGAACTGTAAACTACCAAATAAGCAGCTTTTTCCTGTGAGCGCACCAGCTTTAATTTAGGCCCCAACGTGTGACCGCCATTTTGTATTAAACACGATTTTGGTGAAATAACAGAAATAATTGATTTAAAAAGTTAAACCAAGACTTATCTTACCTAATTATATAAATGTTTACAACACATATTTGGCAATAATTTTTTTTTTTAATGCCTTTTATAGGGTGCGGCCATTTTGAAATGGCGGCCATATTGGAAGGAATTAATTGGCCCCTAGACCAGATTTTTTAGCATATCAATAGAACCTCTGTGGCAAATTTGGTACTTTCACCAAAATGCACCATACTTTCACCATTCTGCATGATCTAGTATAGTATTTTCCTATACAATTCCCAACGTAACTGTGCAAAATATCAACTTTGAAATTGGGGGCGCTCTCAAAATGTGCTAATATGGCTTTAAAGTTTTTCGAAATTGAACAGGTTGTTGAATTGAATGTTGCTCGAAAAGTTCAATTGTTAGGTCATGAACATGAAATGATTGTTGACCATTCAGTTATTAAGTATGTCTGACAAGATTCGGGATTGACCAGGATTCCGGGACGGGATTGACAGATTGCCTTACAGCAAAATCTGGTTTATGAAATGCTAATGTCTGGATACCTTGATACATTTTGGCATTAAATACGGCTTATTATTCGAACGAAACGAAACGGAGCTCGGTGCAACCCATTGGATTACACGCTGTATTTCTGTCAGAGTATAGTAACGGAATAAAGCGTGTGAACCAATGGGTGAACTGATCCTGTTTCGGTTCGTTTCGTCTGAATAAGCCATTGGAATTCTCTTATAAGGATAAGGACCTCGCCCAGTGCATTCGACAGGATAATCGCTCGCGACCGTATGGGTCAAGTGCGATATCCTGATGAATGCACTGCGGCGTGGTTTTTATCCGGCACATACTTTGAGAAAAAATATCAAATCATTACATTAACATTAATAATTAACGTAATTTATCTAATTTTGAGGTAATTTTTAAAATAAATTAAAAACACTTCTACACTCCACATGTCCAAAGTCATATTCTATAAATAGTGCCAAAAAGACCTTGACGCATTTCATTGCAGTAGGAACGCCAGTGGAATTACTATTTTTTACAGGACGTGACCCCCGATATGACGTCACACAATTTTAAATCCAAGCTCTCAGATTTGCGAGTGCGAGTACTCGAAGAAAAATTTAAAAAACGAAATGATATTAAATTTTCGGCTCAATTTATGTAACTATGGAAACATGGTAAATACATTGAAATAAATACACAATAATAGTCGCTTAATACACTTTATACTAAAAATTGTTTCGTTAATACAGCTGTGACTGTATCACACCTTGAAAATTGCTACTTAAAGAATTTAACATGTTTGTTGCTCTGCAGCGTGGCTTCTTTCCCTATAAATCCTTGACATATATTGCAATTCAAACAGCATAAAACATATAATACCGAAAAATGTTCAGATCGTATTATTTTATTAAGGTAACCTTTCTATGTAAACATGGTAAATACATCGAAAAATACATTGAAATAAATACACAATACTAGTCGCTTAATACACTTTTATACATATAAAATTGTTTCGATAATGCAGCTGTTGATGTCTTCATCACACCTTGAAAATGCAGCTTAGAACTAGTGCGTATTCGTGGGAATACGCTTTTCAATACGAGAAGAATTGGATGATGTTGCAACAACTATGGCACGCTCCACGTATCAAATCATAGCGAGTTTTCCCTCGCATGTCGAGTTTCATGCGCTGTATATCGAGTTTACCCAGCTATATGTCGAGTTTACAGCGCTGCCTATCCAGTTTGAACTCTATGTGGCGAGTTTTATAAATCATGTCCAGAATAAATCCTGTCCAGAATAAATCATGCCGAGTTTTAAAAAACTGGACATGATTTTTTTCAACATGTGCAAACTGGACATATTTTTTTTCTCAACATGAGCAAACTCGACATGATTTTTTTCTCAACATGATTTTTCTCGTTAAAGAAAAAAAAATCATGTCGAGTTTGCTCATGTTGAGAAAAAAAATCATGTCGAGTTTTCCTCATGTTGAGAAAAAATCATGTCGAGATTTTGAAACTCGACATGATTTTTTTCTGGACATGAGGAAAAACTGGACATGATTTATGTCAAACTCACCATATAGAGAGCAAAACTCGATGTATAGAGGGCAAACTGGACATATAGCGCTGTAATGAAACTCGACATATAACGCTGCACACTCGACATATGGCGAGGAAAACTCGATACACAGCGCGTGAAACTCGACATGATTTGATACGTGGAGCGTGCCATAAACAACGCATGGCTTTATTCCGTATTGAATACACCCCGCTGATTGGTTCTTTGTTTAACATCCTCACTGGGTTGACGGCTGTGCCATGTTACCAACAAATAAACCATGTGTGCGATGGAATGTTAGAATTTTAGCGGATTATATAGTGTGTCTCACAAAATGGCACCGTATTCTAAGTTTTAGAAAAAGAGACTAATAGTTAGCTGAAAAACTATTCAGCAATTGAGACCTTCAATGCGTACCTTTGGATGACACTATATTTCTATACCTGGCCAGCTAAACAGGGATTTAAAATGTGATGTGAGACAGGTGGGACTTCAATTTAGTAGGGTTATAAATCGGATTCCCATTCTAGAAGTTTTGGGAAGAAGATTTGAAGATGTGTTTCTATAGTTTGAAGGGTGCTGAATCAGAATTTTTGGGTCCAACCTCTGGGAAATGTGGAGAACTTTGTAAAATAAGGGGGTAAAATTAGTACAGGGGTAACTTTGAAATCACGTCAAATTGCGTTTAAATGTACACGTGTATTTGTCTCATTATAAGGATTAAAAAAAGGTATAGTTTGTATAGGTTCCGACCTTTAGTTACACGGCTACAGCACTGACAACGTTCAAGGTCATTCAGCACCCTTCAAACTATAGAAAAACATCTTCAAACCTTCTTCCCCAAACTTCTAGAATAGGGTTCTGATTTATAACCCTACTATTGGCTCTACTCCTCTTTGGGATATGGTAAAATCATAAATCCGAAGTAATTGTTCGTTATTTTAATTGTTAAAAGGCATTCAAAGTTATTATACATGTTGGATACTACTCATTATTTACGTTGTATTGCAATCGGTCAATGGATTCACCCTCTAAATTTCTTAGATTAAATGGAGGACAAATCTGAATTTTTTGGTTAAAAATTTTTAATCTATTATATTTCAATGTATATAAATTGGATTTGTCCCTATACTAATTGCCCATTTTTAACAAATGCCATTCCCCACAATTCCCCCACAGTTGGACCCTAAAATTCCGAAGCATCCTTCAAGCTATAGAAAAACATCTTCAAACCTCCTTTCCCCATCCCCAAACTTATAGAACTAGGATTCTCATTTAGTGACCCTACTCTAATCGTCTCGAGAAATCCTTTGAAGGCCAATAACATAATGTACCTCATAGAAATACGTGGTTCCCTTTAGTGGTGTATTTTGGACTAGCTACGTTATATGCATTAACAAAAGTGGAATACAAATATTTGAGAAATACAAAATAAGTACAATTATACAACATATTAAGGTCAAATTATTTAATCGCCACCTTCTAATAAAGAGAGACGACCTACCTCCTGCATCCCTTGTTTAAAGATCTGTATCGAACACCAACTGTAACGTGAGGGCAAATCCCCGTCGCTCTTCCGAAGTTTTCAGACATCTATGTCGATACGCTCTCGATACCAGGAATATCAATACCACGATTATCAAAATTAGTGAATAAATAGTATTTGTATTTCCTTTTTTGATCACCTTTAGAAAACTTGCATGTTCTACACTTTTTTATCCACACGTTTTCCAGTTGGTGACTTTTATAGCTATGACCCTCTTCTATCAGATTGACGCAAAATTAAATTCCATTGCTAATAGTGGTTGGTAAATACTCGATTTCACTGGCCTGGCGTGATTGATGGTAGTCTAACAACAAGTCGTGCTATGCTTTACGGAAAAGTACATCATGCGTACCGGAGTGCTAGACTAGACACTCTAATTTTACATAACACACTTACCGATGTTGTGATTTGAAATTTGAGTTTAAATAGCTAAAAATCTTGGGTTGTCCTGGTAATATGGTAGTTTGCTACGAATGATCGGCAGTATTATTATCAGTATTGTTTTTTTTTTTCTGGTGAAGTGAAATGTTTTCAGCACACTTTGACACTGATTACTATAAACACTATTTAAAATTTGACGAACAGACGCTATCAATGGGAGTAACGTCAACAGGTCAAACAACGCCAACTTTGAAACCCGTTGCGGCACATAGGAAGGCTTACACGCCATCCTCTTTTTAAAACTTAATGTATCTTTGGATAAAGCAGACAGGAAAGAGGACCAAAAGATTTATACGAGGAGCCGCGGCGCTTATAATTTACATGATTTTACAGGATCCTGAAGTTATTCTATTGATAACAGTTGTAACAAAGAAAGGAAAGGCGGGAACAATCGATACGGTGCCTGGCGTACAGGTGTCACTGGCCATCTGCAGATCTGTCTATTGTGTTTTCCATTGTGTGCTGCACGCATCATTTCTTTCAGCACTATACGCAATAGCCTCGTTTACAAGGTCAACGTTTATTCCGTATGCGTTAAACCAGGACACTCTATCATATAGGGATCTCTTAATAGTGTCTTTACACCGGGCCTCTTTGCATAAATCTTTGTCCTCAGACTTCCCTTAAAAATGTTGGATCGTTCACACTGATCCTGAGCTCGCCCGACTGGCTGCTGGATGCCTGACGGAAGCTTCGGAATTTCAAGAGTTAACCATTTTGACCTTTGTCATGGTTGCTCTCCTTAGATGCGAAATTTTCCATTCTGAAGAATACGGACGTAGTAGAAGAGATTGAGCGGAAGATGTCATTGAGTCAATCTGTCACATATATCCTGCATGAGATGAACAAAATGGTTGCAGACGAGAAAGACATTGAACTAAAAATGGATATGAATATGAACAGCGTGTTAGAGCAAATGAATGATGTAGTGATAAAGTTCGTCACGTTTAGGGGCCTATAATTTAAGCTTCAACCCGGTTATGGCGGCTTGGCGTTTATGTTATTTCTGAGAACAATTTAGAAAGGGGTCTAACCGCAAGGACCAGGCGGAAACGGTTAGCAACAAACGGTTGAGTTTTTAAGTCATACATAATCGCATTTATTAATGCTGCTTTCACAGATGTTACGATGTTGGATCGTGAGCAGAATATTACCTTTGAATTATATCTGTATTGTTTAAGAATTGAAATCAATAGTATAATTTTAGACCCAGCAGTTATCGTAACCGGTGTGACAGGAGATATGGTCCGCCGGGAGCTAATAATTATCTACAAGTAAAGAATAGGGCACTCTGAACTTAGTTGACTCGTAAAGGAGAACCTGCTACTAAGAATAATGATAAAATATACGCTATAAAAATATTTATTGAACACATACTCGAGTGGTTTCATGGAGAAATGGAATCATAATAATCATTAAAAATGAATCAAAAACATTGTCTGACCATGCGTATTTGAAATTCGCGCTAGTGCATAGGATATGTATACGGTTTATGCGATACGGACGGCACAGTAGCGTCAGACACCTTCACCAGTGACGCTTTCCTAAATGTGTATTTCTATGGCATGTAGACGCCAAAGTCCCATGCCGGACGTATCGCATACCACGTTATACACTAGCGCGATTTTTTAAATAGCGCATGGAAGACGAGCTGGTTTAAGTCATTTTTATGGTTAAAATAATTTCGTTTTCGATTGAAACCAACTCTAAAGTGTCAATAATATTAATGGAATATATTGTATAATACTCTTCGTTGTACGGGTTCTCCTTTAACGCAATATTAGTTTCACGCTTTATTCCGTTGTCGTCTATGGAGCTCAGACTATGACTCGGCGGGACCTTATCTCCTTTTGCACCGGCTATAGACCGGCGAGAACGTTTTTAGTCGTGGAAGATGAGGTGTTGTTTTCCCAATTAAAATTAATGTCATCGCCGTTCTCTAATTTTGATAGTTAAGACGCGGCTGGGTATATACCCCTCTCTTCTCTCTAAGAAATACAGTGTGAGTAAAAAAAACCCCTACATTCAGAATAAAAAATATTAAATAGTAGAAGTATATTGTGTCCAAATGTTGGATTTTGGTTTTAAAAGAGGGGGAATACACGCTTCAGAAAACGTATTTGGTGTCATTTTGGACTTTGGAAGAAGGAAGGTTATGCATTTTGCTGGGAGACGTAAAAATCCTGTTTGGCCGATTTTGAGCCAAACAAAGATGCATCGTTTACATAGAGTAACAATGTCTTCAGCAGTGAGTTGAGTAAAAACTTTCAACACCATGTAATAATAGAAGGTGGTTATAATAATTGAAGGATTTTAAAAATAATATCCTGGAGATTACAAAAGAAAATGCTGAAGTGAAATTTAAAAAAAACATGTTCAATTCCTAAATAAGAAAGTCAAGATAGTTGGTGCATGGTGTAAGACCACAATTTACTTTGGATCAGCAAAAGTTCACGGTTTTAACCTATATACAACGAACTTGGGAAGCCAACGTTGAAACCATAGAATGTTTTGTATTCAGCTTGACAAACAAGAGCGATCTGAATATTAAGATTTATTACCAAGTATGACAGAAAATTCAGCTTTAGTTCTCCGCAATTTTGGGACGCTGCTAGTACTGTTTGTGCAAAATAAATACCTTATAGATGTTAAAACAAAAATCTATGAGCAATTTCAATTATGGTCCGAACCGAGACATGATATGGAGTGATTTTCAATAATGGAATCTTTATGATGAACATGGTAATTTAATATTTTGAAGATATTGTACGTATATTATGTTACACATAGACCGTTTATTCAAACAGATATGGTTTTGTAAAGCGGAAAATCGATACAAATGAAATTGCATGTGTGAATTGCCTTTGCATATATGTTATGGTATAGCGGTGTCAGTCTCTCCGCATATTATGGCTAAAATCGGCCAAACAGAATTCTTAGGTCTCTCCGCAAAATGACATAGTTTCTGAACCCAAAGTCTGAATGAACCAAATAAAAATCTTCTGATAGCCGGTTATCCTGTGTAAACAACCAAAAAGCAAATATTCAGCAAAATAACCTTGAACCTTTGAAGAAAAATATTTTTGAATGTAGGGTTTTATGACTCACCACTGTCTAGGGAACGAAATGAAATGTTAAGCATTGCATGAATTTATATATTCCGAAATATTAGAATTATGCACATTGATTTACATGTGAATGACAATGGACAAGTGGCATTGTTTGATTAATAAAAAATGTGAATTTAGAAGATGTCAAAGTCACTGGAAAGTAGAAAATAGTAAACAAATATTTTCAGGTCCAATTTAAGAACATTACTACTTCCAATCACGTACACTTAACATAATTGAGGACAATCGAGAGGTTGAGGTTTGGTCCATTTTAAGTTAGAAATCACAATCTTTGAAAATCATTTAGTATTTTTACAGTCAGCACAACACGGCCCAAAAAAGTGAGTTACCAGATATTGTTAGCGTTGGCTGCTTGTTTTTCAATTAAAAAAAATGACCATTTGGCACGGATCTTTTAAGCACCACAGTCTATTTTAAGATTAAGAGGCATTTGGATTTCACTTTGCGCGTGACTCAAAAGTGTATTACTCAGCGTCAACCTATAAAATTGTTGAAATCTTGGTTAAAAGAGCTATACACTACTGTATGACTCTGGTCTCAAGGATTCAGAAAAGTATAATTTGACCTACCGGTGACTTATCATATTATGCTTCGATCAAGGCTTATCAAACCCTTTGTCGTGCGGCAACAACAATCGATATTCAACATAGATTAACACATATAGAATGTTTTCTTCTTTTTAGGAGAAATAATAATTGTTGCCATACATTAGGTATCGCAGTACAGCACCTGTATTTCGGTTTTACATTATATTATGTTACAGCACGCTGGTACTTTGGCTTTTCCTTTGTTTAGAATTTATCCAACTACTTGAATATTAATGGTAACAGCAAGACTACATTTAGAGACAATTGTACTTAACAATCGGAGTTATTTTATGACCCCCATAGGGGCCAAAATTATTGACCTCTGACGTTTTAACTTGAAACTATACATCGCAGATGGTGACCTATACTTTTTCCGTACTTGAGGAATACAATGGTGGCACGCTGTTACAAGATTTTCGAACACTTGTACGTTGACTCTTGTGTATATATTTACTAAGACCTCTAGGGGTTATCAGGAATTTTTTCGATACTTATAAAGTGTTGCATTGTGTTTCCGAAACCTTCCGAAGCATGGGATGGTATTCCCGGATGCGATTCTATTTCCTGGACGATCTCACGATTAATCCCTATTCATGTCGGCGACGCTGTGTTACTCTTCACTTTCTTGTATTTTAACGTGTTGACCGTTATTAACACGTTTAATTTAACGTGGTTGACACACAACACACCCAACACCCCGCTCGCCACACGCGACGCACACACACACACACACACACACCCCACACACACCTATATCACAATAACTAACCAAAAAAAAACCCCACAGCATTACTGACACTTATCAGAAATTACCATGAGTGAATTTCTAAAATTGATATTTATGCCACGTAAACCTACGTACGTTCCATCATTTCCGCCAATGGTGGTTATTCGGGTGAATGATGTATTCATACAGAAAAGGTAAATAATTATGGCGCCAATCACCGCTCCTGTACACGGACCCCACGATCGGAATCAACCACCATCATGCCATTTGCCTGTTGTATAGGCAAATAATTAAAATAAATAGTCACCTTTTTAACAAGAGACTATTCACTTTTATGACTTTAATTTACTAAAAAAATTATATTGAAAGTAATTTGCTTTGAACTGCAGCTTGGCTTGGTCGAATTAAGTGGTGTTTAACTCAAATTGTTGGAATTTTTGGTGGAATCCACTTGAGAGGTCTTCCCCCAAACTAAGTTTATGGTTTGAAAAAATCGAATCGAAACCTTATTTGTTTCCCAATTCAAAATCAGAATTCCGAATTGATGATTCAAAGAAAACAGTTTTTTCGTAAATTTTCGAGCGAAAAAAATTTGTTTTTTCAAATGATGCAGAATAATAGTGGAGCGTTGGAACTGCACAATTGTCGACAACCCCTCTCCGCAAGCTCGGTACAACACAACGCAACCACTTCTATTCGAAAGAGTATAAATAATTTTTTTAAAATATGTTGGGGGGTCAAAAACTTTGGTGGCAGAGTGTTTTTGGTCAAAAATCACGTTTTTGAGCTAAAAACTTAAGAAAAAAATCAAGATTTATTGGTGCATTTCTTAGCAAAACAAAATTTTAAATACTGATGGAATACTATCAATCTCTGACATTACCTAATTGAGGACAATCGAGAGGTTGAGGTTTGGTCCATTTTAAATTTAGAAATACACAATCTTTGATCATTTAGTATTTTTTACATTCAGCACAACACGGCCCAAAAAAGTGAGTTTACCAGGTATATTGTTATGCGTTGCTGCTGTTTTTTTCATGCAAAAAATTACATTTGGCACGGATCTTTTAAGCACCACAGTCTATTTTAAGATTAAGAGGCATTGGATTGTTCAACTCCGATGACTCAAAGTGTATTACTCAGGCCGTCACACTATAAAATTTTTGAACTTGTTAAAAGTCACACTACGTATGACTCTGGGCTAGGAGTTCACGAAAAAGTATTGACCTACCTGTGACTTATCATATTTATAGCTTCGATCAAGCAGTATCAAAACCCTTGTCCGTCGGCCACACCATCGATATCAAAATAGATTACACATATAGAATTTTTCTTTTAGAGAAAATAAAAATTTGTTGTCCATAATATACGCTTACAGCAACCTGTATTCGGTTATTATATATTTATGTATATACACATTTTGTTAGCAAAATTATTTTAATTTTCCTTTGTTTTAGATGATCCAACTCTTTGATTTATGGTAAAATCGATCTAAATTTAGAGACAATTGTAAAATTACATATCGGAGTTAATTTTACTGACGCCCCATAGGGCCAAAATTCTTGACCTCATGACTTTGACCTTGAAATATACATCGCAGATATGTACACTATACTTTTCCGTGACTTGAGGAATACCTACAATGGTGCAGCTGTTAACAAGATTTCGGAACAACTTTGTACGTTGACTCGTTGTATAATAAACCTCTAGGGTTATCAGGAATTTTTCGATACTTATAAAGTGTTTGCACATTGTTGTTTTCCTTCCGACCTCCAGACGCATTGGTGATGTTATTTTCCCGGACGATCTATTTCCGGACGATCTCGATTATCCCTATGCATGTCGTGCGAGCTGTGTTCTCTTCATTTAACTTGTTTTTTAAACAATAACCCGTGGTTGACCGTTATGAACACTGTTTTTTAAGGCGTGTTGACACACACATAACACAACACAACGCGCTCGCACCACGCACGCAACAGCCCACACACACACACACCCCAAACACACCTATATCACAATAACAAACCCACAGCTTTGACTTATCAGTTACCTGAGGATTTCTAAATTGCTATTTAATCTTGCCACGTAAACCTACCGTAACTTTCCATCATTTCAGCCAATGGTGGTTCTTCGGTTAATGATGTAAGTTCAATAAAAGAAAATGTAGATAATGGGGTCCAACACCGCTCCTGGACACAGGACCCACGATCGAATCAACCCCAATGCATGCCAGTTTGGCCTTTGTATATGCAAATAATTAGAATAAATAGTCACCTTTTAAACAAGAGACTTTCCATTTGATTCTTTAGTACTAACAAAAAAAATTATATGATAAGGTATGGCTGCTGTTGAAACTGCAGCTTGGCTTGGTCTGAATTAAGTGGTGTTTAACTCAAATTGTTGGAATTTTGGTGGAATCCACTTGAGAGTTATTCCCCAAAACTAATTTTATTGGTTGAAAAATCGCATCGAAACTCTATTGTTTCCCCAATAAAACGAATTCTCATGGATGATTCAAAGAAACCAGTTTTTTTCGTAAATTTTGCGAGCGAAAAAAAATTTGTTTTTCAAATGAATGCAGATAATAGGGACGTTTTGGACTGCAAATTTGTCGACAACCCCCCTCTCCTCAGGCTCGGTACAACAACAAAACGCAACACCATCTTCTATTCGAAAAGTAGTTTTATAATATTTTTAAAAATGATGGTTTGTGGTCAAAAAACTTTGTGGCAATAGTGTTTTGGTCAAATCACGTTTTTGAGCTAAAAACTTAAGAAAATCAAGATTTATTATTTCTTAGCAAAACAAATTTTAATAATGTGGAATACACAATCTCTTACATTTATATTATAGATTTCTGTTTTTATACATTATATAAATGTTCTATAATTTTAACCCCAAATTTTTTCTTAAAACACACCTTTTTTATAATTTTATCACATGTCACCACACCACAACGAGGTATTACCTGACCTGTTGCAATCTAAAACTTATCTCACTAACCAAAGGGGTAATACCATAATAAGATCTAATATTTTTTCGCCTAAAATCAGCCCTGACACCAATATTTCGACCACACCCTCATTTTCTTAAAAATCTCATTATTTAATCTTCAAATAAAGTGATTGGTGTTTTTGTTGGTACCGAGGGGAAGTGTAACTCGACACTGGGGAACCACTTTCACAGCATGGCCGCTCCATTTAGGACCTCCCATAGCGCATTCTTCTTCTCAGCATCTAGTTGCTTATAGGTTAGGAGGTTCCGCCATCTCGGTAGATAGGTTAAACCTAAGACTGGGAAAGCCTTCATGCTGCTGAGGGGTACATACAGATACCAGCTGACGGTTCGAGTGTATCCCCATATTTTACGTATGAGTGTCAACGACGAATGCTGACACTTTCCCCCTTCCTTTTTATATCCTTTAGCTAGGCATGTACCAGCATTATCCACACTTGGTATAACTGTAAGTGAGATTCCACACCCCTAAATAGATCTGGTCTGGCACCCTCTGGCCGAAAAATTGGTTTGGGAAAAGGAAAAAAAGTGACAGAAATCTAAGTTAAAATTGAAAAGATAAAACTGGAACTTCCTGGGCCATATTTTTAGAGGCTGGGACCCCCTGGTCAAAAAGTCGCTTAAAAAAGGTTGGCCTGGCTCAGAAAGATATACGAGTTTTGACCTCAGATACGGTTAGTATATAACTTCGATACCCCAAACGTCCTGTGTAAAAATTAATCTTTTCTTGTCGGTGAATTGTATGTTCTATAATAACGGGAACGGTATAAAAAATTCTAAATGAAAAGTAGCTCAGAAACGGTATTAGGGTAGGGGTATCATATAACGATAATCGAGTTTTATGTGTATATCATAAAGCGATTAAGACTTTTTCCATATAAAATATGAATGATAGAGTTCTATTTTGGCAAAAAAAAACCAAAAATGCAAACTAAAATTTTTAAAAATTAAGGCTGAGAAATAGGACAAATATCGAAATGATCTCTAACCAAATAGGTGCTTATTCTTCACAAATTTTTGAACTATCGAGATTCATCCTGCTTTACGTCTGGCGAATGAATTTTTCCTTTTGAATATTGTGTCTTGGTATGTGTTTTTTTTTATTTTATTTATCCATGTCCCAAAATAAACATTTTAATAGACCATGTTACATGTTACACACGGTGGGGGTGGGGGGGATAATTGAAATTATAATTAAATTATAACTCGATTTAGATTTTCAGTTTTCATAATTTTACTTGTGTAACATACTGTTGTGATACATACGTTTTGTCTATCGGATTACTTCAGATTGCAATATTTCGTAATAATTTTGAGATGCAGTGGCATGCAGCGGGATGGAGGATATCGTAAACTTAACTCACGTTCAAGATTTGTCCGCCCACCCCACCCCACCCCCCCAAGAAGAAATATCACCATTACTCGAAATAGCTAGAGTGCAAATTGTCAAGATTGTAAATGGTATGAATGCGCCAAAGCGATCCAATCTTATAAGTTAATTGAAATTGCAAAAAACTAAAATAATAAAAAACATTTTATATATATATCTGTACCAGTTAGCAACAAGGAAGAGAGAATAACGTTTATAATGATAACAATGGGGATAGCCGGTACAAGAAAATTATGCCAGCTTGCGTAAACAAAAACATGCTTCGTTGCCCCGGAATGGGTCCACCCAAATCACGGGGCACATGTTTTAACAACTGTGATATTTCTTTAATGAATTTGAGGTTTGACTGTAATTGATTCAGAATTCGAACATCTTGCAAAGCTTTCCCCCATATTTTCTCTAAATTTGATGAATGCAAGAATGATGTCCATCATGGAACTATAGAGACGATGATGTTTGGGTATTTGTTCCAAAAATGACCATTCAAGTAGATGGATAGTTATATATGGTACCGTGGGGAGCATTGACGGCTATTAATTGACTTCCTATATGGTTTTGGCATATATATTTTTGTTTTATAAGTCTTTTATTAATTCAAGCATTGTGAAGTGTTTCTTTTGAGTATTAGAGAATCAGAAGTTCTCTTTTGTATAACGTTGGCGGTGTGTGTTTAAACTGTAGATGATTCAGGATTTCTAAGGCGAGAACTATGTTATGATCTATGCACAGCGTCGCCAACATTACATACTATCGTAATTTTATTTCATGGCTGAGAAAATCGCGAATGAAAATCAGTTCATGCCTATACCATAAAAGTGAGCATAAAAGAAACAAAACTTGGTTTTGCTATTGTGAAAATAATTATGAATTTTTAAGGTAACACAACTGAAATTTAACACCGCAAAGACGCCCTCTTAATTAAGCTACAAATTCATGTCCGACTGTGAAAATCAAAATAATGCATAGTGCAGAATAACCAAATTACAATCATTCAATATATGTCAATGGGAATACGATGTGAAAAGCTGTCTTTTTGGATTTACAACAGCTGAATTAACAATGCCAATTTGCCAAACCTTAAAGTAGATGATGCGAGCGACGTTGTGTATAATGGATTTAGTGTCGATGGTAACAAGTGCTTTGGTGGGCATTTAATATTTTGGAAATTGAGTATCATATCCGCTGCTACGTAATTTGATATATGTAGGGTCGAGAGACTGCATTGGTGAGAATAATAAAATTGAAATAGTCCTGTGATGAGTTTGCTGCCCTCATAAGCAGACATGCCTCAAATCTGTTTGGTTGTGTGCTTGTAGTTTTGCTCAATTAAAAATACATTTACTGCAGCTAATATATCATGGTTGGGTATGGGTCTAAAAGTTACGTGTCATCAAGTTTGAAAATATCTTCAAGAGTGTACAATGTTGGCAGAGTGGAACAGAGAGGAACATTGATTAGAATACATTTTATTGTGGCACCGTCTGGGTACCCCCATATATCTACAGCGATGTTGTTTTGAATCCTTAAAGGTACTTCCTCAAACCGATCAAAACCTATATTATCTTTGTTTTCCCATGAAAGGCATTACCAACATATCCCATTCCAAAATTGTTTTTTGAATCCGATATAACATTTAAACTTGATCAGTCCATATTGTTGGCCCCACCATGGCTATATACGGACCCTTTTGAAACGATTTTTCGAAAGCCAAGCATTCAATTGGTAATGAAATGAAAGAAACCATTAAGAATGAATAAGTGGGTAAACAATTGGAAATAAACGATCTTGTTTAAGAGTCCATATACTCCACTTTCCCCTACCTGTGCCGGGTTTGTGGCAGTCCAATAGCAATACTCTTGTTTAATGTGTGCATATTGTGTACATATTTTTGCAAGAAATCTTTTGTCATAAGCAATTAGCACTGTGGCGAGTTCATAATCACTTTTTAACTCGTAGATGGAATACATCATCTTCTTCTTCTTGCGGTATGCGGCATCAGCTAAATGTTGTTTATTTTGGTGGATCCAGCTCACTGTTGATTGATGGGGTTTGAAGGTCTATATCCACCGTGAAAACGAAAGGTGGCTAGGGCACCATTTAGAATTTGGATGTGCAGGCTGAAGAGTCGCAAACCCCATCGGGTGCTAGTGCTTTTGAACGAACCTCGAATCCTGGCGAATCCTGTTTCAGGTGACCCATTCCTTGAGTTGGAAAGATTGCTACCCCGATCAGGAGTAAGTCCAGGAGGGGTGGATAGTGCAATGTCTGTCTGGGGAATTAGCCCAGGCAGTGTTCCTTGTCTGTAGATGGTGAATGTGGAGCTTGGAGATTGTAGCAGCGTGTCCAGAAAGGTTTGCGAGAGCGCAGTCTCTGTCTGCCAGCTGGTGTGCAGCAGGTGCTTGTTTTGTCTAACAGAGCCTTGTCACCAGATTTATGTGTGTGAATGTTCTCGTCAAAGCACTGCAGAGGTGGCAATGCCTGACACACGGGTAGAAACGCAGATGGAGTCGGACGAAGGCCGCCATATATGGTTCTCATGGTCTCGTCGTTGACAATGGTCCACTTTTTTGTATGAAGCTATTGCACCATGCTGTGCGGCATATTCAGCTAGCGCTGTAGAACTAGAGCCAGGGCGGTGGTCGTAGAGTGGATGGACTAGCACCCATGAAGAATCCAGGCCGGACAGAGGTTATTCTTCGAAGATACCTTTGTACTACTGACCGAGACGTTGCCGATAAGTAAGCTGCCGATCAAGCTTCACTTCTCCCAGAAAGTTGGTGTAGGATTGTAGCAGAGGCGCTCATTGAGGTTATTGGAGCTCGCAATTAGCCTCATTGGTGTTCAGATGAAGGCAGTAAGCGGTGGCAGCTTCACTCACCTGATTCTCCAGGTCTTGAACTTGTGCTGCAGAGGGCCATACTGCGTAAGTAACTTTCGACTTCAGTCAGCGTCTGTCCGGTGAAGAGGGCAAGATCGTCGGCGTAGCCACATTGTGTAGGATGTTTGTTTGAGGTAAGTCGCTGATATCCAAGTAACCAGCATGGGAGCCAATACTGGTATCCTGCCCATCAGTGGCCTTAAGAACAAAGCTACTGTTTGGAAAGCATGTTACATATGAATAATATATACAGGTGACGGTTCGGGATGGTCCTGCGAAGGGCTTGAGTTCAAAGCCCTTTGCCAACACGGTGTCGTTGCGCAGTAGATCCACCAAGATACGCCTGCCATACGACCGCTTTACAAAGCTCTCATCATATCATTTGTTGAGTGTTTACAACTGATGGACAGGCTCCGGGAACGGCTAAATCCTGCTTGTTCGTCAGACAGATAGGATTCGATGACTGGCTCCAGCGGGGCCAGGATCAGCCTCTCAAGAAGGAAACACACAGTAGTGATTTTGGGCGGGTGTAGGGGGGTAGTTCTTGGGGTTGTCAACAGCCCAGGTCAAAATTCCAGTTGATCCCAGTTGAAAGTTGTTCCTTTTTCCGTGACGGAAACAATGGTTTCAACTGTTTTTAAACTGTCTTGTAACTGGGTCTTAACTGAGTTCAATGGTCAGGCAAAAACATAGGTGACAAATGTTCCATTTTCCGTCACGGAATCTACCGATTCAACTGGGATTCAACTGGATATTCAACTGCGGATCAACTGGATTTCAACTGGTTCCAGTTGAAACAAGTTCAATGAGATTCAACTGGAATTTTGACCTGGGGCTTTGTTTGGTTTGGGGGTGCGCGAGAGATGGTTGGTAGCACTTGCCAGATCGCTGGGTAGGGACTGGTGGGATTACAAGGCAACATGGGTAGCGTAGAAACTACTGGAGTCATTCAATTACCTTGTGGGCCACATGTATCAGGAACTCCGCTGTATATTATCAGGCCCCTGGTCTTCCACTTTTAGTTGGCTGATTGATAGCAGAGGCAAGCTTTCTAGTGAGAAGGGTGTGATTGAAAGTTGACCCGTCCACCTCAGGGGCTCGACGAAGTTGGTTGATCTCTTATTTAACAGAGCGAGTGTATCCAATGTGAATTGGACCTGAAAAGGATGGCGGCACCACTGGCTTTAAAAGCCTCCTGCAAATTGCGAAAGTGCCTGCTACTGCAAGGGTTGTCCTCACTCCTTGATTGTTTGAAGAATTTTCATATCATTTCTACATTATCTGGGAGTGAGTATTGACTTTTGTTGGACTATATTCTGAAAGATCATTTTGGAAACACCCAATTGCAGTGGTAAGCTGAGATTGGAAGGGCTTCCGAATTTTGCACCATGTGCTGTTGTTTACAACAGTGTACTGTGTAACCCCATACATCTACGTTTTGAAGCCAGACTTAGTTTCTCAGTGCTATTCTAAACCAAAATGAATGGCAAAGATTACAATAATGAACTTCGGGACATTTTGCAACTAACTTCACAGTGCATTAGGAGGCGATTTAATTTCACCCGCAGCACGGCAGGTGACGAGCTGTTCAGAAAGTTCGGAATTTTGTTCATCCAAGCCAGAATTCAATGTCAAGAATAATAGCAGTAAGTTTGTTCGGCACAAGTCCAAGAAAGTTGAAAATACCAATAACTAGAACTTGAAAAAGTCTAACGTAACGTATGACGAACAAACTCTCCTTAAGAACGCAAAAACTTTACCCGAGCTGTTCGTCTTCAACCCCGCTAAGAAAGAAAGACTGGGACAAGGACAGTCAAGAAATCGATCTTGTTTCAAGAACGTCAGTTCAAAGAAAACTTTTGGTCTTTTGCGAAACAAACATGTAATGGTTCATACGGTGGACAAGCCGTTCTACCAGGTTCACTTAGAATCCGCCAATTCTTTCTACCCTGGCAAATATGCGCAATCTGATCATACTAGATCCACTAAACTAAACTATCCTGTTCCCCAATATTCTACACCAGTGGTCCACAATTCAAATCTGAACGTGAATCCTCACCCAGCAACGTCAAGAAGGTGATTCAGAAAAAAAGCAGCTCATCCGCGCCCTTGTCCGGACCAATTACCTATGGTTTTCTAAAGAAGCTACCTTGCATCCACCATTTTCTTTCCTCTCAAACCTGTATAACAAACCCCTGTTGACTGTTTTTCTCCTGAGGAGCCCACAGTTCACATGGTGTACCTCCTCGATCACGTTTTTTACAAGAAGGGAGATCACAACCTACCTGAGAATTTCCGCATGATTGCTTTATCCAGTGTGCTCGGCAAGATTTTCCATCACTCCTGGCCTGTCCCGATCACGGACTACCTCACTAAAACAAACTGATTTGACCCTTCCATCAGACAGCCTTATCAAGGAATCAATGGTTTAATTGAACATAACCAAACTTTTAATGACTTATTTCTCACGCAAAATCAAATAAACGTACACTTCACGTCACATTCTTCGACCTGGAAGACGCCTTTGGGTTCTGTTTTCCTCACGACCTCATCAGTTATTCACTGAAGCGTTTGCATTTCCCCACAATGTCACCAGGTATATTGAGAATCTTTATTTTCCAATCTTGATGGCCGGTTATCACCAATTATGGGAATCTTCCCGTTTCAAATTCCACAAAGCGTCTTCCAGGGCGATCCATTATCACCAATTATATTTTTATCTGTATTCATCAAACCAATTCTGAGAAACTGCAGCTGTATAAAACCCCTCCTGTTATTCTCTAAATGGCTCTAAGTTTACTACAACACCATTTGCTGATGACTTTAATCTCATACAACAAACAAAGAAAACTCCCACCGGTTCCTTAATGAAACTTTCTGCATGGACCACGTCATGAATCTCAAATTAAAACCACGCAATTGTAAACAATTTCGATGTGAGTGTAGACCACCCTACCCCATTGGAGTTTTAGGTTGGGGGAGTAAATGTGAGTTCTATTAAAGATGACCCCCACAAACTTTCTCGGGTCCTCTCTCCTTCTTAGGTAAGCAGGAAGATGTGTATGATCATGTCAAGGAACATTTTACAACTCGACTTCTTGAACGTATTGACAAGCTTCTTGTCAGAGAGTTTTTAAAAATCAAGTCTACAAAAACTATCCCTATCCTCCTACCGTCATGTCGCTTTATTCTCACAGTCCTTACTTGACAAAGACACATCTTCTTGCTCTAAGACTCCAATTGTAGCATAAATACTTTAAAAGCTGGTCTGGTCGCACATTCAGCTGCTACAGAAATTTTTCATCTCCTCATTTGTTGGACATCAAGTCCGGTCCATCAGCTTTATCTTGAATAGCCGCCCACACCACAGCCCATTTGTTCATCTAGGACTAAAGAAAGCCGATTCAAGGTTAATGTTGCGGCGCTTGACTCCCGTCTCGAAATAGGGAAACTGGACCTAGAAATTTTCCACCATTACTTAAACTACGCCAAAATGCAGTGATGAAGCCTCGCCATTCCAACCCCTGTCATCCCAAAATCAGCTGAAGGACCGCCCTGGTTTAAAATCCATCAAACTGAGGTTACTGAAACCTGGTTTAACCACCTTAAAATCTTTGTGGTCCAAGTTAACATGTTCTTGTTTCCCTTCAGGAGAAATCTGACCACCTTTGGAAATCATAAACATTTAGCAATCTCCCTAAGGAACAATCATGAATTTATGCTAAATTCTTGTTGATACCTTACCAACCAAAAACAATCTTAGTCGCTGGGGAAAAGACCCACTCAAATTGTTTTCTTTTTTTGGTAATAAAGAGACCCTCATGCATGTCCTCAATAGCTGTAAAATTATGAATCAAGGCCGTACATTATACCTTGGCGTCATAACTCGGTTTTCGCCAGGATCATGGATGCCTTAAAAAGATTCAAAGAACCAATCTTGGAAATGTACTGTGATTCCTCTGAATGCCGCTAAAACAGCAGGCACCACCATCCCACCGGAAATTCTCATACACAGCAGAGACCCGACCAGTGCTCATCAACGAGGGCTCCAACTCCATCATCCTTGTTGGAGCTTAGTATTCCTTTGAGCAAAACTCCACAAAACGCATGAGTAAACAAACGAAAACAAATGCTAGTCGTCAATGATCTGCAAGAACAGGTTATGACACTAACCTATGTGTGTTGAAATTGGGAGCAGGGGTCTCATTTCCTATTTCCAATTCAAACAAGCATGCTTCTTATATCAATTTTCCGTTCCGTTTCAAAGAAAAACCAACACCCGAGCAGTTCTTCACAAGTTTTTAAAAGATATAAGCAAATGGTGGCAAATACCATTCTTACTCAATTTTCTACGCCAATATGATAATGACTGGACTTTATAAACTGCTTTTCACCTATATGAATTGTGCAATATTCAGGCTGGTCCCCAACTCTTTTGATACTAGGTTTTTTATTTAACTTTGTCATCTCAAGGTTTTAATGCCATTTAAAATGTTTAAAACTTTTTTACTGTGCTTGTAGTTGATGCTTGCGGAAAACTGCGTTTGGTTTTACCAACTTTGTTCTTCTTTTTCTGGCTATATATGTTTTCTTTTCCATTTGCTGTATAATATTGTTTGTGAATAAAGATTGAAATGATGAAAAAACAATCCTTTAAAACGACCATTTGCAGGATTGCACAGCAATTGAGTTGGCAACACAGGAATTTTCGAATTTGTTTGGAAACTCGGCCGGTGAGGCGGTTTATGGTCCTTCCAGGCCCTCCCTGCTAGAATGAGTGAAGTCCATTCCCGGACTCTCTTCTCTCAGTGCTCACGGCGGACGTTTCCTATCCAAGCCGTTTGTTAGATCTGACGCCTTAAGATGCGCTTCTTTCTTTCCCCGGGTTAGAATTCAAGAATCATTGTGAAGTGCGTCACAGTCCTCATCCCCGGATGCGATATAACTGCGGCGACAGCCACGTGGGATGATCTTCTTTGCTATCTTAATAAGAGTTTACAATAGGGCTGTGTCGTAATTGTCCAGGGTTGGAAGGAGGTAGGTATCAGGAAGGTTGGGCCTTATACTCCACAAATGACTAAAATGGATGCAGATATATTTCGGAACCTTTCATTTGTCAGGAGTCATTTTGTAGTCATTTTTAATCATGTGGGGAGTAATCGTTTTTCCTTTTTTATTTGGGGGACGCTACTCGCACCTCCTGACTGCGATAGTTTTCACATACAGGAACCTTCTGCACAAATTGAGCCTAAGTCGAAAATATTTCTGGGTGTTTCTGTAAAAATGCCGAAAATCGTGTAACCCGTAATGAGGTGCTGCCTTAAAATTGGAAACTAGTGTCCAAAACCTCCCGAGCAAGTGGGCGGTACTTTAAGGAGGGGGCATTCCTTTACACCAGGGAGACAATGGAATGATTTGAGCTGGGAAATACGAAACATGTAGCAAGAGGTTCGAGGATATGAAAGTCTTTTTAAACATTTTAATCAAGTGGGGGGGGACGTGAACCTTTTTAATATGGAAAATCTCATTAAATCAAGGGAATAGCCACAACTTTTTGAACGGAAGGAAAGGGGGAACGCGAAATTTTGTTACGCAAACAAGTTGAAATCCTCCATTCCTCGCCCCTGCGTAAATAATGACCACTCCCTTATAAAAATAAACAACATAGACCTGAAACTCAACTCTTAGAATTGTATAAAACTAATAACAATAACGAAATTCACATTCAGCTTCAGACGGTAGGAAATTACATGTTTGAACATGTTTGTGTACGATATTAGTAATGTTTAAATTCAGTACGAAAAGAACGTGTTTGACCTTTGACCCTGTTAGAATATTAAAGTGAAAAGAAAAGAAGTTTACCAATATGTGTTGGTATCGGTGAATTGCGTGGGAATACTCCCTTTAGTCTTTCCTTCGGCGATGGTTTCTTTTGTCCGCCTTTCATAAGATTACATAATCCAAAATCCTGAATTTGTACCCAACCTTAAAAATTGACACATATTCAGGTGTGCACTGACCGTTTATCTAAAACAGGCCAGTACACAGCTGGACAAGAAATTCAGATTTTTACAACAGCACTTTTCATAGATCCCAAACATGGTAATTAAAATGATCTGAAACTCAAAAGTCGTATATCTTTCCGAGCCATGCGTCCTCCAAATTTTGAGGCCGTGGGTCCCTGACTATTAGTTTGTCTCCTTCAACGGATTAGCCCATCCAAGTGGTACCGATATATTGATGATACTTTGGTATAGTAAGACACACGAACTTAATAGGTTTTCAATCCACCACACAACAACATGGCCCCAATATCAAGTTCACACAAAAGGTTTTGTCCAATAATGAGTTAGCCTTCCTTGATTGCCGCGTTCGCATTGAGAGAATCGTTTACTGTCAGTATCAGACACTACGACCAATACTTGCAATTTGCTTCCTACCACACCCTCATTCAGAAACTTGGTGTGGTGACAATCCTTGGCATACCACAGAGCGGACTCTATTAAATATGTAACCAAAGACGCGATAGGAGACGCTGAACATGAGGTATCTTAAGACTTGATATCACGTATTACCTGAGTCTTATTACTAGGTATACTAGTATTGGATTTATCTTATAATGGATATAGCGCAGTGAATCAATAAAGCTCAATAACAAAGTTTAAGGGGCTAGCCACCAGTAATACTTCTATATATTGAGCATTCCGGGCTCCGGGATAATCTAGTAATCAATTAGCAGTTGCTGCGTGACATCACTGTATTCTTTAGTTTAATTGGCCCGTGGGACTCACCTGCGTTACTTTTATTTTAAATTAACTGTTTTTTGGGCCATACATTCTGTTTATTCTATTTTTGTGGTTTGTGCA
>JAMKCH010017239.1:0-35433 GCA_023653785.1 Ophioderma brevispina
GCAAACACTGGACGGGAGGTAACTCCTCGTAATCTCCTGCTAAGTTTCCCCTCACGTTTTCTATTTTTTCTCAAGGTCAAATCTCAGACGCACAAACACACAAGAAGCATGATGTGGAGAGACAACCAGGGAGTATTATAATTAATGGGAGAGCGGAACCACCCCATTTGAGGGGGCCCAGCGGGTGTATTGAGTCAATCCCACAATGCACCAGTTTTTGGGAAATTCACCTCAACAGGGTCATGTTGAATCCCACAAAAATCCTATTCTTAACACACAACAAATCCTGACTTCTGTGCTTCATTTCGCCCACAAACCATTATACTTAGGGAATTTTTAGGCATTTGATTATGACCTGTCTGTCGGTTCTTAAACCTGTGGACACTTTTTATCCCTAAGTACGGACATAAGTTTTGTACAGTTACAGTATAGGCACAATGCAATGCATTTTGGGATTGATTCAAAACACCCTCTGAGTGGGCCTTGGTACTGCTATCCAACTCTTATTGAGGGCAGTATTAAAAGTTGGTGGACTGAGGAGGATCTGATAATAATGGTGGTCCAAATGGTAACATTTACAAGTTCAATGACACTGTCTAAAAAAAGATAAAATCTAAATCAAGATTAGACAGTTTATCTGATGAGTATGGCTTTTGTTTAGTTGTTGTATTTTAAGATGATATAATCGCAAAAATGTAAACTAGTGAAAAATTCACTCCCGCGAAAGAGTGAAACGGCTTAATAATTTGAATAATTTTTAACGCGCGACATATCCACGTAAACGTGATTAAGGCGCTGTGCGACCAGCCAGGAAAGGCGCTCAGCACATCAGAGAAGAAACCATGATACCGGAACAGATTTATGACAAGAAGCTAGATTTAGAAGAAGGAGGAAAACGGAGTACCCGGAGAAAACCTGTGGGAATAGTATGGTCGAGAACCAAATTACATAAAAGCCCCGCTGAGAATGAGCCCATGCCGGGATCGAACCCGAGACCTCATGGTGAAAGACGAAGGGAAGATACGCTACGTCAAACCCGTTTTCCCCCAAACCTTGTAAACCACTCCATGAGTGGTTGGTTCTTAAAAAGAGCCAACCACTCATTTTTGGTGTGGTTCCTTTGTTTAACTCCTCAAAAGGTGTTTTGTCCTTCGTGTTTAAACTCCTCAAACGTGTGGAAATCCACCTTTTTTGGGAGTGATAGTGATTTCCACTACTTTTTGAGTGGCAAAATTCAATTTTTTCCAAGTACACCATCATTTGGAGTGGTTAAAGAGTGCACTATTTGGGGAGTGAAATGTTAATCATTGACATTCTTCGAGAGTCGATATAACTTTCCATATATGCTTACAAGCACAAGAAATCTGTAGGACTCCGAGTCTACTTCAAATTAAAGTAAACAATTTGGAGGAATAAAACAATGTGCTGGGATCACGACATGTACCTTTAAACCGACTCAAGACATTTCCTGAGAAGGGGCGCCCTAAATTAAAATAAATCATGTTTTTTTGGATATACATAATGCTTGTACATATACTAATCACTGTGTGAAATAGCTAAGCTCAAATCGAAATCTTTCATATGGAAATTTGCAACTATGTTATAATATTCTGGATCCGGATATACGATTTCTATCGCTCATCTGCCAACCCTGGCTTGTTAGCTTAATTGGTAAGAGTGCCGTTATAGTAATACAGAGGTTGCCGGTTCGAGTCCAGCCAAGATGACATGTTTTTTTTCAAAAATTGCTATGTGCTAGCCATATCTTACGAGAAAGATTAATAAATATTAAAAAAAAATTATAGTTTAAAATCTCTGAGTCAGCCTTTAAGTGCATTTATGCTGTTTGCCAACTTTGGGAGTAGTATCGAGTAGAGTTTATGTTTACAATTATGCATGATCACTGATAGTGCCTTTAATAGCCTAATACAAATTACCCAAGCTTTAATCGTAGCAAATTTAAAGTATTGTTCTTTCCATTTCATATGACTTCTGTATGTTTTACTTATTTGTTTTTACAAATGCCTATACCGATTGCAAGTGCATTGTAATGTCACAAATGATTAGAAAAATCATTAACATGTAGGTAGAATGGTTGTCTATGATGTATGAGCAGTTCTAGTTCACTTCATTCTAAGCAAGGCATAACAGAATCAAAGAACACAATCACTAATAATGTGATATGCTATCTCTGTTGTAATGCCTACGGTAACGAAATGTAACACCACTTAATGTGGCTGCAACTTGAGCTCTCCTATTGCTTCTACATACTACTTTTACAGGTGCAGGAACTTCTATGGATTCTATAGTATGATCCCAACTAAATAGATGGCGAGTCTATATCAAAATGAAACTCACATTCTAAAGAAGGATTTTATATTTAGAATATACAGGAAAAGTACAAATTAAAGGGGGATGGCCTGATTTAAGGATATGAAGTTTTCATCTTGATAGATTGGCCTTCACTCCAAAACACCATCTGTAAAGTTTTGCGCCGATATTTCAATCCGTTTTAATGCAAGAGCTAAAAACGTGATTTTGTAAGCCCCATAGAGTACTTTGTAAAATTAATATTGGTCGACCAAAATGGGGCACATTTTCGCTCTTAAGTTCCAAACAAAACACCCTTTGGTTCTAAGATTTCACAGGGTAAATGAGCAAAATAGTAGCTTTCTTCTGATTCCAAAATGTTGACCACTTCCGGTAAAATCTGGGGCTTCTGGGGACGAGGCTATTAGCGATGGGGCCATGGACCTTTAAGCCTTTCGTAGCTATTTTAAATAAAAACATACAAAATTGCAGAAGCTGTTCAAAGATACCATCTCACTAATTATACCATCCATTCATTTAAATAACCAATAGAAGCACAGCGTCCAAATATTTAAGCTTTGGTTCTCTTCACCCCTACCATCATTCTCACCATGTTGCTCATTGGCTAAAAAAATGTCCAATCTGCATCTCATTGGGTCAAAGCCACAAACAGTCATTTTTTTTCAAACTGAAAATGCCCATTTTGTCGCTAAATTGCTAGTGCTAGGTGATGTAAACATTTAATATTACTGTTCTTTGTGAAAATCAGACACTCCAGCATTTTAAAACAGTCTTGAAGATGCCATTTATGACTGTTTCTAGACCTGAAAAAAGTTAGATTTTAGTAAACCATGCATAAAATTATCATTTCCGAGAAATACAGTGTGTTTAGCCACTTACAGGGGTCTTTACTACAAAAATGTTTAAAAATAACAGTGCAAAAAAATGGAATTTGTTTATATTTTGGAGAAATATCTGAGTGGCTTTAAAGGCATTACAATCCAAAGCCTCCCCTTTCCTCCAACTTGACTTATACATGGACATCATGGACTCACATTCATTGATATCTATAACCACAAAAGGCGACAGATCTGTCAAACAGAGTGCACACAAAGGGGATCAACTCAAATGTGTATTTTCTTTTTTTTAACACTGTGAACTTAGGTTTACTGAATAAAACCACTCCAGAATGGGTTTTTTACAAAATTCCATTTCAAACGGTACTGATTTGCACTTTATCATTTCAGGTGAGAGTTTACACAAGCAAAACCATTGCAACCATGCAAAAATATGGATTTTGAAAAAAAATGAGGGTTGTAATCATTTTGAAATGTGCCAATTCCTATGGCCTATGTGTAGCTTTTTGAAACTGAATTAAACAATAATTTAAAAGCATTAAACAAACACATATCGTCTGCAGTCAGGGTTTGTGAATGGGGACAAAGGTCACATGAGGTCACTAAGGTCACATGAGGTCAACCAACAAGTGGGATGCTACTCAAGGACCATTGAATCCAAGTGTCATGAAAATGTGCACATGCATGTGGATTATGTTTAGGGTTAACATTTTGACCACAGATACACAGACAGACACACACTCACACAACCAAAGCAATCCCTATGCAAAGCTTGCTTTGCAGTTGACACAATATCAAAATAGTAATGCTGCTAAAATATTGCTCTATACAGTATCATATTCTGGATGAGAACTGTTAGCCTCTAACTGTAATATATTTCACAACTCTGAAGTTAACCACAGCTCTGAAGTTAACCATAGGCTCATACACAAATTTCCCAGAATAGAATAGTATGAATGAGTGCTAATGTTCCTGGAAATTGTAATTGGGTAGTGAAGGGCCAAAATGAACACACTTACCTATTTAGAAGTCGGACATAATTATTTCTCTGCCTTGATCGCAAACGCTTTTCTTGCCACTGACAATACCGTTCCTGTGTCATCTTGGCAACATTGCTAACCACTGCCATACTCTCCTGTATTATGCGTCTCAGAAGCGCCACCACCTCAAGCTCGTTTCGAGGTCTGAACAAAGTTTGAAAGATGTGTTCTGTGCAGAATTTTGAAGTTTATTCAGTTCTGCAAAGGCATTTAATGACCTGCACCAAAATAAAGGTATAGGCTTGCGTGAACTTAGAGTTAATTTATGTTCATTTAATAGCTATCTACCTATTAACTGTGAAGTGTATGGAAAGGACCAAAGGATTAAGTGCAGTGGCATAACCAGAGGGGGTGCGGATTAGTGATTTTCTGAATTTTGTTGCCAATAACTTAAAATGAATATGGCTGATATTTAACCAATTTTCTTTGATCATGTTAAGGATGCTATAGGAATAATTAAAGGGGTGTTGCCACTTAGTGACCCTAGCTCACTGGTGACCCTAATGAATTCAGCAGTTTAAACAATGTGTTACATGGAATAAAGCGCATTTTATTCCGTTTAGACTGTCAACTTTCTGGCAAAAGATTGAAAGTGGGCACTTTCTCTTCTATAGTCCATGTCTCTATCTTTGTGCAGTGATGTCAGCGCGAGATTTGTTGGTCGCAATAGTAAACCGCTTGCGCTGACTTGAAGCAACGGTGATTTTACGCGCGCACAAAGAGAGAATTTCTTGGAGCAGGCGTAAATGTTATGCCATCATTGCATTGAGGAAGAGACACAGACTATACCCACGTTACTTCTTCAATGATTTTTGAAAGATATCTGCACCAGGCGACCCCAGCATGGCCCTAGGAGATAGTAAAGAAATACCCACGATTCCCTGAAACATCACCTTGTCAGCGGAGTTCACAGTTCTTAATCATATCCCGATTATGAACTTTGGATACAAATCGGTGCACCCACGACAACAACTCACAATTACAATGCACAATTACTTTGAATTAGTAAAACATTAAAATAGTGGTTTCACATGTCGCTGGTACAATCTAAATTTTGCCCTTTTAGGTTATTCCTGGACATGAACCCTTCAAAAGAGGTTTATGCAAAGGGATTCACAGCTACTTATTTATAAGTAACTCTTCTTAGAAGAGAAAGATCATAAAATTAGTGTCATTTTTCTGCCTTGAAATTCAACCAAAACATAGATCATTATGGAACGTAAACAACCAGTTTCAAACATGGGTGTGGAAATACACGCTATGTTAGCCTTGCTGTGTTTACCAAATTTTAGAGTGTGTTGCTTGGAAAGAATTCCAGGTGCATTTTGGGCAATGTCTGACTCCCTGCAAATTTCCAAGCAAAATGATTGGTAGCAGTCTAGAAATGTATTTACGTCACTGGTTATAAAAGAAATCATTAGCTTGTATACCTAAAAGTTAAATTTCATTCAAAATGCTTGTGACATCCCTTAATATATCCCACAATGCACCTTTAATAATCTTAGGATTTATAGCTTTGCACGTATACACACACTACCTTAACAATTCTGGAATTTCATGTTCCTCAGCATACTTGTGAAGCATCAATCTAGCTGTTGAACACAAACTTGTTGTTTCAAAGGTCTCCAGTGTATAGTTGCACCATGGGATATACTCCAATGCATCTTGGGAAGGATGGCTGAGGTTATTCCATGATGCCAATGATGAGAGGCATTCAGTCAACTCTGATTGCAGTCTCGAGATAGGGTGGAAGACAGACACATAGTGTTTTGACTGATGGAGAATTTTTTGAAGGGTATCCTGTGGATATTAAATAGAGAAAAATAACAAATGAAACTAGAATTTCTTGATTTTCAGCTTTCACAATGAGGCCTTTCCCAATGAGCTGGTGATCGATCCACCATTGCAATTGATCGCCTTCTGTAGCCACCAAATTCATTATGATACTTCGCCAACTCTGACACATATCGCCATTGTGCCTTTCTAAAATAACAGCATACATGCGTCTCCTAAATGTACTTATGTGAGAGACTATTTGCCATATTGAATTTCCTTATTCAGACCGTTCAATTTTTTGTCAGATAACATGCAATTTCTGTGCAGAAACAAACCACGGTCACAAGGCATATCACTTAAAAGATGGCCGTGTACCTCAGCATTAAAAAAGTCAACAACAACACTGCCCTAAGTATCTCAGAAGGAAGTATTTTGTAAAAGCAGCAGCTCATTAAATCCTTCCTTTGGAAAGCTTTTACATCGTAACTAAGGCGTTATCGCACGTGCGTGTCTGGTATTCAGAAAACGGCTGCACTAGTCTTAAAAAACGGAGATTGATTGCAAAAGTTGATCGATCACCTGCTCAGGGTGAAAAGCCTTATTATCCATATACATAATACATGACTTCTGACCCTAAATACTTGGACACCCTAGAACACTCTATTTTTTTTTATCTGTTTTCTTGCTTGAAAGTGTGGACAAACTACTCTAACACGAACATACACACCCTATTCACTATTTTTGTTGTCTTACTGTGGAATAACACATGGGTTGAAATGACAAAACCAAAAATGGCCATTTTGGACTTCCCTGAAGCATCATCTGAAAGATTCAGGTACCTGTTTTTATTAGCTAATTTGAGGAAAAACTAACCTACTGTCAAACTTTGAATAGTCAGATTCAGAAACAAAGGTGAATGCTACCATCTGTTTCCTCCAGTGATTCTGAAAGCTCACTGGTGTGTTCAGAAAGTGCATATTCTGAAATCTTCAAGCAGTTATCTTCATGTTCTTTAATTCAATGCTTCTTTCAACATTTTGATGTGCCTCAGGCCAAAATATTGGTTTTCTGTCCTCCACAATAGCAGTAGAGTGTGCCAGTTTGTCAGCCACATTTTAAGTTATTAGAAGAGCAAAAACCTATTTTGTTAAAATCACATGAAAAATGGTGATTTTGCTAAGATTACTATGAAAAACGGTACAAAATTTCAGCAAACTATAGAAATGGGTTCGAAAATTTCTGTAACCAATTATATTAAAATGGGTCACAATATATTTATACTAAACATGGGTGATTTTTTACTCATGGACCATACCTGTACCCAATTTTCAGTTGAGTACTCCCAGGGCATATTCTAATAATATTTCTTTAATTATTTGAAAATAATAAGACGGTTTACTACACAATATCACCACCACCATCGCGTTCCATTTGACCAAAACAAAGACAGCCAGCAGTGAGTGGATACTAACAACAAATTAGTTTGCCACATATTTGGGAATATTCAAGATGTCTAGATCTCCATGACTAATGTGATCTCGTAACCTTGGACCTTCTGGATGCCACAGAAGGTCGAAACAGCATTCTCTGCAGCAAAGAGAGTAATTTGGGGTACAGTAAACATAGAGACGTTATCAAGAGTAGGAGAAATATGTAATTGTGTGTGAATGTCGGTTTTCTGTAAGCAGTGAGCTTAGGAAAGCAAGACCTTTTACTGGACCCACTTTACCATGTTGTACGTACTATTTCCAATGCTCAGCCTTGTCTTGGCAAAGACACCTAAAAATTTTGATAACAAACCGTGACAGGCTACTGAAGGTGCATTGTCGAGGGCAAAGCAAGAGGCCAAGAAGAGCAAGGCATCATTGTCAAAAAGGCATGCGCTTCTATACAAGCAGTCACAACCCAGACGTTATCACTCAAAGTATATGATGTCATCGTAAGGAGCAATGTGCGTACTAAATTGCTTGTGCAAACATTTATCTGGTCACCCAAACCCCCTTTTAACCACAATGCAAAGGAAAGTTCCAAAACAATGAGGCCAGACTATCCCAATTGGTATGACTTGCAATGCATACATACGAGGCCTTCACTGTATTCATTCTATCAATAGCATATTCATTGTCCAATCATATCCCAGGCTAGTTATGAAGATTGTCACAGAAAATAGAAAAACAAAATGACACCATTTTCTGCAATAAAGGCTTTGATTTACAGTCCTGAGAGGGCACTATAGCACTGTGTACAGGGATGTGGGACTGTAGCAAAACTAATAATAAAGACAAGCCTTGATGGAAGGCTAACTAGCCCAGCTAGCTGGTTGTTTGAGGTTGCTTTCGAACAGAATTGAAATTTTACACTTCGAACACTGAAAAGCTGAAAAATCGTTTTGGGATTTTACCATGAAATCACAATTGTAATTATACACTGAAACAAGGACAGTTGAATAGAAAATCCGAAATCAGCTGAGCCTAAAAAGTTTCAGGTCTGCCCTTCGCCACCCCACTAAATCAAAACATTTTACAACTTTTTGGGGTGTGTGTGGTTTTTACCCATAGGCTAACTAAAGTGAGATTCACTCAATGCTTGTGATCAAAGATTTCAAAGATCTGCAGATAAATTTTTTTTCTTACAGCTAGCTCCAACTCTGGAATAATTTACCCATCTCAATTCGTTCGCGCAGCCAATTCTTTGTCAGCTTTCCAAAAGAGCTTAAAGCTCATCTTTTCCCAAAGTAACTATTGTTGCTTTTTCTGTCTAGTTTGTATTTTAGGCGTGTTTTAATTTGCCTTTTTTGGTGTAAGCTTGATGGGGCGCTGTGAACATATTGAAATGGCAAACGTTAATAAAAATCCTATGTACGGTAAACTATCAAACATTATAATAGCAAAATCGTACAATAAAACTTGCAAGATCCCATGGCAGGGAGCAAATATGCAAATAAGCTCATTAATCTGTATGTGCACATAGTGATGACAGTGTGCTGGTATTACTCTTTCATGCAACCACTACCCATATACCAGTTTCACCCAATTTGAACATTAGGAACTGGTAGAAGTTTACCTTTTTTTGTAATGAGCCCCATCATAGAAATATGCAAATTAACGCAATAATATCCTCAAATAATGATGACACAGTTCGCAGGTATGACTTGCATGCACCACTACCCACTAACCAAACTTTGTCCAATTAGGACATTGGGGATCAGGTAGAGAAGTTCATCACATAACCTTTTTAGTTAACCTTTTAAATAACCACAACCTACCAGTCACATGAATGTAATAGAGGGTCATATGTGCACACCCCCCTATTTACCTTGGGTCATTGGTTTGTTGGGATACCCTAATATGAAAGTTCATATCGAAAGCATGCAAATAACAGCACAAACCAGTCAACCTTACCAAAATGGAGGAACAACAAACCACACACCTCATTCACCACACACGCACACCTCACCCTCACACACTCTCACTCTCTCCCACACAACACATCACACCCTCACACATCACACACCCACACACACACACACAGAAAACAAAAAATGGGTAAAGGTAAGAGACATTAAAAGATGGGCATAAAAATCAAGGTCTAATGAAGGTATGGACCAAACTTTTAACCAGTCTTGCTGAATCAAAATATTGTTACTTCCGCTGTAGTTTCTCTATATCTGGCACCCTCTGATGAAAACAGTTTGGAAAAGAAATTAAAAAGGGGGTCACATTAGGGCCCACATTTTGTTTTAGAATTTTAACAGTACAGATCAACAAGATATCAGGTTAAAAAAGTCATGAGATCCCAAGATAATCAAAGTCGAAGAAGCCTACTGTTAGTGTCTTTGGTTAATTGAAAAATTTTACGTCCAAATTGTACATTCATCCAGTAGTTTACTCACAATCACCCAAAACAAGGACTATTACATCCCATTTTCTCAACACTGCTCTAATCATCATGTCTTTGCCCTTGTGAACTGGACCGAGAAAACTTTTATTTTGGACCATTCACCCTGGACAACCACTCCACCACCACCACTAAATCTTGAGTTTTACTCCAGTGTAAAGCTCAATTACCTTTCAATTTTTCACTGAGTTGTTGATTTTAGGCTATATATTTATTACCATATAAGGAACCCCAACTGGCGTTGTTAAGTGCATTTTTCTGTCCATCGGGTAGAGAGGCACACAGCATCTGATATAAATAACATATCTTCATTGTGAATTTTTAAAGCATTACAATAACCATGTGCTATGACATAGCTTTATGTCCATTTATACCTATTTACTAATCAAAACAAACATTTCAATCAAAAGAATTGGTTTTTCACCCGATTATGTCTGGCCAAATTGACTCGACTCGCAAAGCCACAGAATGCTTATTAATACTGAACATAAGAAATTGTAAACATACACAAATGCACCATTCTGAGAATACAACAGATACAGAGACAACCTAGCTTTAAAGCTTAATGACCAGAATTTTTTTAAAACAATCTACTTTATGCTCCGGTTTAAAACCAACAAGAGTCCTGTCATTAATGGACTTTAACAATATTTTAAAGTGTAAGGTTACGGTAATAGGTGAGACCCTCCTCGTGGATAGGTTGGAACAGTCGGCTGATCCATTTGTCCCCATTCCAATGGAGTTTACACATTAGCTGTTGTTTCAAGTCCATTATTTTGTCTGAATTTGGTTGGACAAATCTTTGCTGGATCAGCTGTGAAAATCCTAACCTCATTTCTTCATTTAACCATTACGTCATTTTTCAGCACAGCAAAGTTGAAAATATGCAGATCATGACAAATCAACTACGTCACAGTTTGAGTAAAACAGGTAAGGGGTCAATTTTGTTTCTTCATGCCCAATTTTTTTTTTGATTCACTCTGTATTTACTGTTTAGTGTACATTTTCATCCTTACCTCATCAAAGGTGGTGAAAAGAACTGTAGACTGAAAAGAAAAAAAAAAAGTATATATTTTTTACCAACAATCTTTAATGACACTGATTCATGCCTACATAGATATTCAAGCATCATAAAGCTTACAATGGTGAGGAAAAGTCAAATTGTCACCAAGTGACCAATGAAAGAAGTTCTAATTGTTTATTTCACTGATTGGCCAAAATTGGTCCTGGAATCCAACTTCCAGGTAAAGGGTCTCAGTCATAGAACAAATTGTTAATTCATTTTCAAAGACATTTTGTTGAAATACTGAATTGAAGAATCTTATTCCAGTCACAGTAACAAAGCAAAGTTTACACTGACAACACTGACCTTCATAACATGTATATATTCATAATGATGTAGATAAAATACTTCAATTGAACAGAATCAATATGTATTCTTATTCAGTGGGCGGGGTTTAGTAAGAAAACCTGCAATATCATTGGTTGTTGCCTATCTTATATGAGACGATATTAGATAGTGCGTCGCCGCGCAAGTGTTTACGCGCGCGTGTATAAGGTTACGCAGTGCACGCAGGTAGTACGGGTTGGTTAATTTTTTACAGCGGGGGAATATTTTTGTTTTTTAAACTAATATTATTGAAATAAAACTATTTTTGGTGATTAAAACAACCAAAACTAAATAAGAATGAGAATAAAAGATAGGATTTGTTGTTTTGCCTATCTAATATCGTGTCATATTGGATGGGCAGCCCAATATTTTTATCGTAGTGGATACCGGCTGCCACTTCTCTAATTCAACAATCGGGAAACCTCTAAAGACCGAACCATAATCCTGATGTCTTTTCTATTATCAGGATTCAAAAGAAACACTAATTATCAATCTGTGAGGATTATCGTTAGTGAAAATCCAGTGAAAATCATTCAAAATTGCTCATTTTTTGCTGATATTCTTCAAATTGACAGCTTACACAGTCCCAAAGTTGTTGGTTTTCCTTTATGTAGAGGAAACATTAGTCTCTGGAGGGCAACACAACAATATTTATTTTAACCTACAACAAAAGCTTTTTAACCTACCTCTGCTGTCAACACTCGGTGAGGACAATTATTTGCAGAGGCAAAAACTTGCCTTAAACTCTGCTCCAATTGGGTTAGTAATAGTGCTACACATAATCCATACCTGAAAATTACAAGTTAACCATGCATTTGTGATTTTCTAAGTGATGAAAGCTTTTTGATGAGACTAATAATCATTGAAGATCAATACAAAGAATTGTAAATTTGGTGTATGCTGAAAGTTGTTAAAAGGAATTCATATTTGCAGTAATAATTTTAAAACCTATAACATACCTCTATGACAAACCATGGCCCGATCGCTAATAGCCTTGTCCCCAAAACCACAGATTTTACCGGAAGTGGTCAAAATTTTGGTATCTGAAGAAAGCTACTACTTTATAAATTTACCCTGTGAAATCATTGGACTAAAAGGATGTTGTTTGGTTTGGATGTTAAGAGCAAACATTTTGAATTTACACACAGATTACAAAATCACATTTTTAGCTCTCACATCAAAAAGGGGTTGAAATAACCATGCAAAACTTTACAGTGGGGTCTTGGGGTGAAGGCCACTCTATCAAGATGAAAACTTTATATGCTTCAATCCGGTCATCCCCTTTAAATATTGTAATGCAAAATGCACATTTTTAGAGACCCTTATCCACAATTGTTACAAATGCTTTATTACATTTTGGACTCCAGGGTTTCCTTGACATGTTGTTCCCAATCTTGCAATATGAATTAGGGGTTCATGTACAAATACCCGTTTATGCATGGCTGCAGTGACGAATGCCGAAAATGGTAAAAAATCATGCAATTTCTGACTGAATTTGATATTTAAAGGGGGATGGCCCGATTTAAGGATATGGAGTTTTCATCTTGACAGATTGGCCTTCACCCAAAAACGCCACCTGTAAAGTTTCGCGCCGATATTTCAATGCGTTTTCATGTGAGAGCAGAAAACGTGATTTCGTAAGCCCCCATAGAGTACTGTGTAAAATTAATATTGGTCGACCAAATTGGGGTACATTTTCGCTCATTACTTCCAAACCAAACATCCTTTGGCCCTAAGATTTCACAGGGTAAATGAGAAAAATAGTAGCTTTCTTCTGATACCAAAATGTCACCACTTCCGGTAAAATCTGGGCTTCTGGGGACGAGGCTATTAGCGATCGGGCCATGGACCTTTAATGATTTCATTTGTAAGTGATAGTTAGTAAAAAAGTATGGTATATATGAACGGGGTTCATTCATAGTATTTTGGGTATGAACGTTGTTTATGCCCTCGGGCATAAACAAGCATTCATACCCAAAATACTATGAATGAACCCCTAATTCATTCATAGTACTTTGGGTATGAATGCTTGTTTAAACAACGTTCATACCCAAATACCCTGTTCATTCATACCAGAATTTTTGCTAACTATTACTTACAAAATTAAATCATTAAATATCAAATTCAGTTTGAAATTGCATGATATTTGACCACTTTCGGCGTTCGTCACGGCAGCCATGCATAAACGTTTGTTTATACATGGTCATGTGACGCGTATTGACCAATCGCGTACGCCGTTACATACGAGGTATACATGAATATATTTTTAACGTGAAATTATTTTTAGTTATTGGGTGTTTTTAAAGGATGTACACAAAACAAAATGTTAACACACTGTAATAACCTACAATCCTTGATAAACCTACAATCCTTGATAAAATTGTTGACACACTTCAGTATTCCCAATCTACAGGCCAATGTTGTGAGCAGTAAACTTAATTTTCCCAGTAAGGTTGGGAGAAATTCTAGAGCAAAGGAACAGGTATTTAGCAAATAAGCAAAATAAGAAATAATGGTAATGGTAGTGGTAATTATTTTTGGCAACTGAAAGAGCTTCCAAAGTTTGTGGAAAAATATTTGGCAAAACTCAGAAATTTGCCTTAATTTTTTAAAATATTTGAGCAAACCATGGCAGGAGTTTTATAACATGCCTCGAACCAAAAGCAGCTTGAAACCATTCCCATCATGCAAAGTGCCATCGGAACTGGGAGCTACCAATACGGGGAACTTCCATAGGAAATTCCTGCAAAACGAAGTAATTGAGCGCTAAGAAATTTTAATGCATGTTCGTGTATGATGTCCTCATTAAAAGGCAATTATTATTGGTCAAGTCAGGTTTTCTTTGAGGGCCTGCTAACCAGTACCACCAGTACTACCTGTCCCAAGGCCGGGTTGTCAGCAGCTAAACCATCACCCCCATCAGGTTTCTATTTTTTTTTTTTTTTTTTTTCTTGATAAACCTACAATCCTTGATAAAATTGTTGACACACTTCAGTATTCCCAATCTACAGGCCAATGTTGTGAGCAGTAAACTTAATTTTCCCAGTAAGGTTGGGAGAAATTCTAGAGCAAAGGAACGGTATTTAGCAAATAAGCAAAATAAGAAATAATGGTAATGGATAGTTGGTAATTTTTGGCAACTGAAAGAGCTTCCAAAGTTTGTGGAAAAATATTTAGGCAAAAAACTCAGAATTTGCACCTTAATTTTAAAATATTTGAGCAAAACCATGGCAGGAGTTTTATACCACGCCTCAACCCAAAGCAGCTGAAACCTTCCCATCAAGCACAGGGCCATCGGAACTGGGAGCTACCAACACGGGGAATTCCATAGGAAATTCCTGCAAAACGAAGTAAAGTAAAGTAAGTGAGCGCTAATAAAATTTTAATGCAGGTCGTGTATGATGTCCTCAGAAAAGGCAATTATTATTGGTCAAGTCAGGTTTTCTTTGGGGCCTGCAACCCAGTACCACCAGTACTACCTGTCCAAAGGCCCGGGTTGTCCGCAGCTAAACCATCACCCCATCAGGTTCTATGGAAATCCAATGAGGAGGGTAGTTGGTTACCGGTTAGAACTTAAAAGGAAAAATATACCTACAAGGGCACGGCTCTGGAGAGCTAAAGGCGTCATTCCAGCCCATTGACTCAGGAAGACATCCGGTCACATTCTTGCTGCAATAAATCTCACACAGCAGGATTGCTGAGTGAGAGGTGAATCCAGCCAACCTGTTAGCGGGAACAAATTCTACTTGGATTTAAAACTTGGTATTACTAATACTACTATATACAAACATTCTATATCCTAGTGTTTGACTCTTTCAAAGAATATGATGTGCAAAAACATCCAATGGAAAGTTATTGAACATCAACCACATTTCCCATTAATGCTCATGATCCATAGGTTGAATTCCACTTTGTGTACCAGATTTTAGTCATCTTTTATTAAACACTTGCATTATCCCTTATTATAGAAAATAAAAGGCGAAATGATGCCATTATGGGAAGGGCTTCAAAGCTGCTGTTCTCTAGTTAGCGATTACAAAAATCTTACCTTTTTCTTGTAGTTGTATTACAGCTCTTCCAGTAAGGCAACATCACTTTGGCAATAATCTTTGATTGGGCCCAAAGAGCATGCCCATTGTAGACAGCACTGGTGGTTGTAAAATCTAAACACAAAGACGGGAAGGAAATAAAAATGAGGACGACATGGAAATGGTAATCCTAAAAGACTAACACACAGGCCTGAAAATAGAACGGTACTTTAGAATACGGATTGAAATTGTAACATTCCTTTTTCACATGACTTTCAGCGTGGACCAGCAGTTTGTGGATGTAGGTTAATCATGGATTGATCCTCGTTGTAACTTAAAAGGGCATTCGGGTACACAGCTCACCCCAACTACCTAACAAAAAGTTGATGAGATTTTTACATCACTTGCACCGTTTGACTAAGATACTCAGTATGTGAGCCTGATCGTATGATGCAATTGAATCTGGAAGAGACCATCATAATTTTGTTTTTCTGTCTGTAAAACCAGGGCAGAAATTACACATAGGATCCAATGGGGGCACGTGAACACAACACATTGCTAATAACATTCAAATCAAAGGTACTGATCAACTGAAAGTCTGGAAATGAACCCCTTTTCCTCGTGCCATATATAGTTAACATGGACAAAAATGACATGCTAAGAACGCGAAATTACACCTTTAATATGCTAATATTGGGGGACAAGCTTTGCTCTGGGACTGCTGAATGCTGATATTCACCTCACAACCCCAAGTTATTGGACAGCCCAAGGAGCCCAGAGATTAGAAGTAAGAGAATGAAATTTCTGCCCAGAAAAAAATGTCAACAAGCATGATCCTCTTTTCCAACTTGGGCAGCACCATATTTGGTTATGGCACTGGCAAGAATGAGACCAACATGTAACATTAGGGGTGGACTGTAGTGCACAGATCACACGTGAGTGTGCAAATGTGCGATAAACTGAATTTTAGTACAAAAGATACTTTATGACATGATAATCAAAAAAACAATTGATGGAAAGCACTTGCCACACCCCTTTCATGGCCCCCGCTTGGAACCAGTTCAAGGTTACACCGGGTTAAAAAATAGTTAAAATATTCGATTGTGTTTGAAAAGCACACCATATGTTGTCTGGCTTACAAGGATTCCAACAAGGTGATAGTTTGTACTACCTGTGGTTATAGTTTTGGAATGATGGGGTTATTGGGGTTTAAAAACTGTAAAAAAATTGGTTTTAAAAAAGTCAGTTTTGCTTGTTACTAGGGTCAAAAATTAAAAGGTGTTCCAATGTCTGTAAAAATGGATCAAGTTTGGTTCAGATCATAGAATGAAATATAGGCATAGTTTTGCCTATCTTAAGGGCTTGGTTATTAACCAAGGAAGAGTTTGGACTATCTTAAGTGCTTGTATTAACAAAAATGGCAAATTAAAGTTTTAACAGTTATTGGCAATTATTGGATTCTATTGACCTGTGACAAATTCTGTTGGATAACGTGAACCTAAGCATAACAGATAAGGCAACTATTCCTCATTTCATCCATAGAGCTAGGGAAACAATTTACACCCAATATGTACCTGAATCAAAGCAATTTTTTAATCCTTTGACCCATGTACACACCAACATTCACGTCTTCACCAGTTTCAGTTTTTAACCATAACTCCGAAACATAAGCCATAGATAGTGTGGAACTATACCTTTTTGGAATCATGTAACCAGACACAACATCATGGTGTACTTTCAATATAATCGGAACATGTTTAAAATTGGTGACCCTGTATAACCTTGAAAACCAACCTGGGGTTCCATTAAGGGGGGTTGGTAAGTGGCTTCCATCAATTTATGGATTTATCAATGCCTAACGTACTGTGTGCAAAAAATTCACATTTATACGGAAAGCGCCACACCTTTCATACAGTCCCCTGCTACATTGTAAAAGTGTTTAGCTTTGCAACTCACTAAAAAGTCTGCATGATTTAAATGTAACACAATTTTTACTATGTTTTCCTGCAGACAGAACTTAACAGCTTTCTTTAATTTGTCAAGCATTTTCTCCCATTTTATTTTACAATGATAATGCAAGTGGATGTTACCTGAGAGTAGATGTTGTAGATGACAATTTGTGGTAGTGTCAGATGGAGTTCTGTGTGGGATTTTTCCATGGGGATTTTCTTCTCCAAGATGCCACCAACTTGCTGTCAAAACCAGCAAGAAACTACCGTATCTGTAAATGATAACAAGCATGAAACATTTTAAAGGGAAATAACACACAATGTTTCGTTTGTTTTGTTTTACATATTGTGATAAATAAGTTGAAACGTCTAAACCATGTGATGATATTTACAATAAATCAGCGAATTAGAAGACACAAAAAATGAAACGGGAACTGATGAGGCATATCTAGTTATCAATAACCACATGTTTACAGTTTGTCCAATGAAGATTGTCAATACAATTGATTAAGATATGAACTTGAATACCTCACGTCTAACAGGTTGTGCGGCCTTTTATTGATGCATATCTGTAGTGAGTGATTATATTAAAGAAATAACTGCTCACAGATACAAATTAATAATAACTACTTTGGATTGCACAGACATCACCATATCCAAATGAAAGTGAGTAGAAGCAATTGCACCCCCCATCTGTTCCCAAATCAAATTTAAATCCCTGTTTAGCTGGCCAGGGGTAGCAAAACGGTGCCCATTCAAGTACACATTGATAGGCCCTCAATTGATTTGAGTAGCCAATTTGATTTGTCAGTAGAATGCATGGTGGATTGAGGAATGTTCATGTAATGCATGATTCTACTAAAGTTTTTTTACATGCGGAAAACGAACATTTCGGCTGACCATTTAGTCACGTTTTTTAAAAACTTAGAATAGAATACAGTGACATTTTGTGAGACACAATAATATCATTCCACTAAGATTATTATTTCGTTGGCAAAACATGGCCGCTCCATCGACCAATGTGAAGATGTTTAATAAAGCTTAGCGTGATGATCCCATTTGAAGAAGCTTTAAGCACTGTAATGGTATCATTAGCATTCAAGGAAATTAAGCAACTTAAGGTTTGTGTGGCGATTAAGAATCCCAAACTTAACATGAGTAAGCACAACATTTGGGTTTGAGTGGCACTGCTCTGGATGAAGTAGCAGAAGTGGTTTGATTGCTTCTAGGTTTGTCTTTTTCATATTGTATACATTATCTTATCTTTACCTTATAAGATAAGAGCATTCACTGTGTAGCCTTATTTTTAGCATACTTGTTAATTCACACCATCATGTTTCCACCCGTAACATTCCTAAAGTGAAATTTTTTTCTATCCAACGGACTTAGTGATTTTGTATGAGTAGTCTATTTCTTAACTCTTATGAATCCATGGTAAGATTTTACTTCTTAGGTAATCCTTTGGTGCAGCCCACACCCATGCCATACAATGTTACGCAGATTCAGGCTAGTAGGGGGACATAAGAATATGCAGGCAGAAACTATGGAGCAAACAAATTTACTGTGGTAAGCTCATTGATTCAGATCCAACTTTTTAAAAAACCAAACACTTGGCAAAACTGCACTGTACAGCAATAAGTATTTTAATCTATCTCCCTCCCCTTAGCAGCTGTGCACAGGTGGTGAAATCCTCACCTACAGCAGGGGTTTTGTGTCCAACCTTTTTGGCGGCCAAGGGCCGCATTGGCTGAATCCCAAACTGTTGAGGGCCGCAAGCAAAATAATGGCTTAGAAATATTACACTACAAGAGGTCTGGCCTTTGGATATACAACTGGCATGTTGTACCTTTGTCTCTAAGACTGGAATCGCTGGGTCACTATAAGGGTAAATTTGTAAACTTGCAATTGAAGATAGGTTTCCACTTTGAGCAAGCGCACCACAGGTGGATGGAAAATGGAGGACAACAAACGGGGCATTACCGATGAGGCAATTGACCCAGGGGGAGCAAAATGTGCAAAACTCACCAAAAGCGCACGAAGTGAGGCTTTAAAACATTAAACCCAAATTCCATTAAGTTGGCCCAAATTTTAGGCATACTTATGTGGTTGGAGCCAAGTGTGGGAAAAGATTGGATCCAAAACAAAAATGATTTTTACACCTCATAAGCCCCGGAGCTAGACAGACATTTGTAACAACATCTAAAAGTACAAAAGGTTTGGAGTGATTAAATATGTAGGGAGCCAGGACTGACAGGGAACATGAAACACAATTCTTACATGCACCAAATGGTGCCTTACGTAAAGAGGGGGCCCCCAAGACAAAGTTTGTACCGGGGTCAAATTTTTAAAATTGTTCAATCGTGCTGGCAAAGTTACCAGGTATTGTCTAACCAAAGGATCAGGAAAGGCATAGTTTGTACTAACTAAAATGAAAGTTTTAAGACTGTATAGACTAAAATTCAAACGCAAAATATCAATTAAAAAGGGTCAATTTCAAGTTGTTGTTACAGGGTAATTTTAAAGTTGCTCTGATTTGATAAAAAAAATGGTTCAAATTATTGTGGAGCTCATAGGGTCAAAATAAGGAATAGTTTTGCTTAGAAATAGTAGGGGGGGGGGTGAAACAACGGGTCAAGCCCTATTGAATGCAAGGACGTTGAACTTCTGTGCCCCATACCTCGGTTAAAATACGTATTTTAGACAGTCAAAACTATTACTTATTTTAATCCTATGAAATCAACGATTCATTTGCACCATTTTTTATCACAAAAATAGGAAGCAACTTTAATATTTGACCCTGTACAAATTAAATGACATTTTTTCTTGATTTTTGCTGTTTAGCCTATAACTTCTGAAACTAAGTGTAGATTAGTTACAAACTATACCTTTCCTGAATCATTGTGGTTTTAACCAGACCAACTAACATGGTAACTTTTCAACATGATTGGCTCAATTTAAAAATTTGACCCCCAGTATTCAAGATACGTTGTCTTTGGCCCATATCCTTAAGGCACCATTTGCTTGCCACATTAAGAAATCAGTTTAGGGGTTCTGTCATCTTTCAACATAATTTAATCACTCAAACCTTTGCTGGACTGAGATGTGTTACAACACTCGTATGCTAGCTCCTGGTTAATAACATCGACCAATAATTAGGGGCTCCAATCCAAATCCAATTTTATAAACAACGTTGGTTGCAATCCAAAACACTCGCAACGAGAAACTTTTGTCCCAGGTAGGATTTCAGAATTTGGGGGCTTGGGACTAATTTTCTCTCAGAGTGGGCCCTCTCTTAGGAAGTTAGGAACTTAAAAATGTGGATAAATTTGAAGGATTTGTAACTGAAAATCAGTATCCTATAAAATTTGGCTTCTATGGAAAAATCTTTTCCCAAAAGGAGCCTTGTAAAATGAATTGTGCTTCAACTGGGGGGGGTCTTTAAACTGCTGGAGAGGGCACGTAATGGGGGGACAGATCCATACCACTTCTTTATGTCAGTGCCCCCCACCCCCTACCAGGCACATTGGCTGAATTACAAAGTGCATCCATTGGTACAACCGCAAAGTTTTCCATAAAATCTGGAGTGGTGCAGGCCAATAAGGGAAGGATATGCAGATTTGACAGCCTTGGGTTTGTGAGGTGGGGGAGATGTGGTGGGTGTTATTTGGGGTTGGTTTGTGATGTGTGGAGTGTTTTTTTTTTTGTGGTAGGTTCTTTGTTGCTGTGTGTGAGATATCAGTTTGAGATATTTATGCATTTATTTTTTCTGGGAAGCATGGCTCGGGTGCAAACAAGCTCTCCCGGGCCGCAAATGGCCAGCGGCCGCAGGTTGGACACCCCTGCCATAAAGCGTTCACGAAATGGTGTTATCTGCCGTCACAGTTGTGAATGGGATAAAAGTCACATATGGCCACCAAAGTCAGCGGAGGTCACCAACACAGTGTGATACCACCTAAGAACAAAAGGTATCCAAGTGTCCATGATGAAATCTTGATCAACACATGTGGAAACACCAAGGCAATTTGAAAAAAATCTGAACATGTTGGGCCATGACCCTAATGACTCTTAGCTAACCTTTGAACCATGCTTGAGGGGTAACGTTGTGGGGGTACTACGACTCCACGACCATCATGTAAGTGCCATGAAAATGTGTGAATAGATGATGTGGGAAACAGTGATTAATTATTTTTAGGCGGTTAACATTTTACCACAGACAAACAAGGACAGACACACACTAGAACTGCAACCTCTGGCCCTATTACAAGATTGACACAAAAAATGTACACTCCACTGAGATTCGATAAAAAATAGCTTCGGGAAACAATGCTTGCCAACTAAGCAAACAACACTTTGCAAAGTAGTACACAGTCATGCTTACACCACAAGTGTTGGTGTAGACAAATGTGAAGTTGCCGGCTCAAATCCAGCCAAGTGTACATGAATATGTTAATGTTCCCTTGGCCCAGTATTGGGGGAAGATTATTTGCATTCAGCATACTGCACCTTATATTCTGGCTCATAATTTCTTGGACAGTTTAGAACGTACGCCGCTTTCCCGCCAAAATGGCACACGATCTGATTGCACGTAGGCGCAGGTACGCGCAACGAGAAAGCGCGCATTTGTATGTCCAAGGAATTTGCCCAGAGTATAGGAGTACATGTACCTATCTCAATCAGGATTTGTACAGTTCATGTGATAAATTCACAAATAACCCAACATAGAATACAGAGGATTGATGATTGCAATTGCATTTGTTGTACATGCAAATTGTCAAAGGCATAAAGTCGCGACTAAACAAGTATGCATGAGCACCGTTCAATGTTGTGAAAATAACAGTATGGGAGTTGTGGGAGTGGACTTTAAGATGAAAAGATGAATACAATCCACAAGAAAAGAGAAGGGAATTGCTATACAAAAACATCTATATATGACCAACAATATCTCCATAGGATGGTTTTTTCTCAGTTCATCAGTGGCAAGAAGATCTTTCAGCATGGATGGACAGGAGAGACCTATTAGCAGAACACCTGTAATTCAATTATCAAAAATAGAAAGTTGAGATCCTTATTGTTATCAATGATGTGTCAACCAAGGTCTAAAGACCCATTTTCCGATCTAACTTTGTCTCGTCGTGAAGTATGAAGTGACGTCGTGCGCGCACACCCAGTGCCGCCTGAAGTTCCAGTGCGCTTGTGCTTTACATACGCGCGCGCTGGAGTCGCAGTTCAATGTATACGCCGCCGTCGCTACTTCATAACTTCGAGCTGGACAGAGTGGTAGTGTTTTGTAATTTAAACATTCTAGACATTTTATGAAATCAAAATTCCTTATTCTGACCGAGAAAAAAAAAAATCTTTATTTCATCAATGGCACATAGCTGTATGGAGTTGTTTGTCGCCTGGTGGGGTACTAAGAAATATTAAAAATGTTGCCAGTGGACTAGGTATTGTCAGTTTTTTTTACAATTTTAAAACTTCCTCAAATACAAGAACACCAGTGGTGCAAGCAGTTGAAGATCACCCGTCCGTGGAGGGGAGATTGTGGTGGTATATTTGGGTTGTGTGTGCGTGTTTTTTTTTGTTGGTATGGTTTGTTGCTGTGTGTGAGATATCAGTTTGAGATATTTATGCATTTTATTTTTCTGGACGGGCCTCGGGCGCACACAAGCTCTCCGCGGGCCGCAAATGGCCAGGCGGGGCCGCAAGTTGGACACCCTGCCTACAGCGTTCACCGAACAGTGTCATCTGCGTAAGTTTGTGAATGGGAATATAAAAGTACATATGGCCACAAAGTCAGCGGAGGTCACCAACACCATGTGTTACCACAAGAAACAAAGGATCCAAGTTGCATGCAAATTTGATTCACAAATGTGGAAACACCAAAGCAATTTGAAACAAATTGACCATTTTTGGGCCATGACCTCTATTGACTCAGATCACCTTTGACCCATGCTTGAGGGGTGGTGGTGGTATTTGTGGGGTATACTACCCAAAAGACCATTGCATGTACGTGCCAGAAAATTGTTGATGGCATGTGGAAAACAGTGATCATTATGTTTAGGGTTTAACCCAGTTGTACCACAGACACATAAGGACAGGACACCACACTAGCCACCGCAATCCCTATGGGCCCTCTTACAGATGACACAAAAAAACATGGTACACTCCACTGGATTCGAACTAGCATTCTGGAACAATGCTTTGCCAACTACGCAACAAACACTTTGCACTATTTACACATTCATTGCAACAACAAGTGTTGTGTAGAAATGTGAAGCTTGTGGTTCCCCAAGCCAAGTTGTACATGAATATGTTAGGTATCCCTTGGCCAAGCTATGGGGGGAGATTATTTGCATTTCAGCATAATTAACCTCTCTGGCTCATAATTTTCTTGGACAGTTTAGAACGTCGCCCGCTTCCCGCCAAAATGGCCGCACGATTCTGATTGCAGTAGGAGCATGTACGCGCAATGAGGTGCAAGCTGGGGCGTCTGTTATGTCCAAGAAATTTTTGCCCAGGCGTATAGGGTAGTACTATCTCATCAGGATTGTGTACAGGTTTTGATAAAAAATTCACAAATAACCCAACATAGAATACAGCAGGTTTTGATGTTGCAATGTCATTTTGTTTTACCTGGCCAAGATGTCAAGGCATTAAAGATCGACTAAACAAGTATGGCCATGAGCACCGCAATGTGTGGAAAAAAACATTATGGGAGTTGGTGGGAGGGACTTTAAGATGAAAATTATGATTACAATCCACAAGAAAAGAGAAGGGAATTTGCTCTATAAAAACATCTATTATTACCACAATATCTCCTAGGATGTTCCTCAGTTCATCAGTTGGACAAGAAGATCTTTCCGCATGGATGGACATGGAGCGCCTATTAGCAGAACACTGTAATTCAATTATCAAAAAATAGAAAAGTTGAGCTCGTATTGTTATCAATGATGTGTCAACAGGCTCCTAAAGACCATTTAAGATTTTAAGATCTATATCTTTGTTCGTATGAAGTTTGAAGTGGCGACGCGCGCGAACACCCAGTGCCGCCTTTCAGTTCCAGTGTGCGCTGTGCTTTACCGACGCGCGCGCTGAAAGCGGTTAATCAAGGTATACGCCCGCGTCGTTACTTCATAATTCGAGTGGACAGAGTTTGTAGTGGTTGTAATCCTAACTTCTAGACAATTTTATTGAATGAATAAAATTACTTATCTGACCGAAAAACTTTCATTTCATACATGGCACATAGCTGTATGGAGTTGTTTGTCGCCTGTTACTTCAAAAGAATATTAAATTTTGCAGTGTGATAGTTAATTTGTCATTTTTTTAAATTTTTACGTCATCGAAATACAGAACACAATGGTTTGCTGCAGCAGTTGGAGCATTCACGTTATGTGGAGGTCATGAGTTCAAAACCCTGTTTAGAACAAAGTATGTATGTCTTGTTCAGAACACTTTACCTCATTGTTTTCCCAAACCAGGAGATGATATGGGACGGTAATAGGAGGTTAACAAAACTGACTAGGAGGGGAGGGAGAAGTGTCGATCCTTCCATCCACAGAAAACACTATGTGAAACACTTCAAAAGAGAAAGATGGGCACTCTGGTGGGTAGGTCAGGTACCATCATGAACCCTTAACCTTCTCACACAACAACAAAAGAGCAATTCTTGCAATTGCAATCTCTTACCATGGGCGAGCATTATTCCACATTATCAGGCTGGTAAACTCCTACCTGTGCACAAAGGCATGAAAGCCTCTTCTGAAGTGCCCTGGGAAGCTTTCATAACTAGGCTATCATGTTAAAGAACCCTTAAAAGGACTGTGTTAACCGGAGTTGAAGTAGCATAATTGGGTTACCACATACACCATCACTTTTAGTGCAAAGATCAAGACACAAACTTTTGACATGAAAATTTGGCCAACATAGCTGTTTTTTATCCTCACTTGACAAACTCCAAGCACCAATGCAAGCCATTTAGACCACCCCTAGGCAGGAAATGGATAGGCATAAAGGCCTTCAGCTAAATAAAGCCTTTCCCTCCGAATATTATATATGCCCTGACACTATCTTGACGCCCTGACACTATCTACTAGTTTTCTGAGCCACTACATGCCTTTTAATGAGCATTTTGATGGCTAATGATAGAAATATTAATTTTAGTAACATATTAAAATGCAGGTTCCACAAATTTAAATCTCTAGCCTGCTTCCGGCCCTACCGACATTTTACCATGTCAGCAATTAGCTCAAATATTGCATAAGACCCAGGGTGACCAATCAACAGAAAGTACTCTGGCGGGCTTAGATTTAGAATGAGTCTTGAGAAAAATTAACCAAAACATAACAAGATGCTCTCACTTGCTGCAAAAATTTTATTGCATTTAATAATGATGAGTATTTAATAGAGGCTTTATTAACTTACATATTGCAGATTGTAGCAAAGAATCAATGTTGGTTCCTTGATAAGTGTCAATTGGTTTCATTAATGTGAGTAAAATGCAAAATGCGGAATTTAATTTTGATTTTTTCAAATTTTAACATAAATTTTTTAAGGGGTGTGTGGGCTATCCTATATGCAAAGCTTCTAGCAGAACCTATGACAAAGTGTGAAACTCAATCGTGCAGTAAGGAGCAAATTGATGAAAACCTGAGAGAGTGAATATAATAACGGTTATAGGACTCGGAGGAAGAAAACTGGCAAAGCAACAATTAAATAAAGATGGAAAAATACCCGGTCATTGAACCTGGCCACTCTCGCTATCTAGGCGCAAGAAATACCACTCGACCATAGGGCCTGTGTTACGTGGATACCAGTTTGTGTGAAACAAGCGCTAATGTATTTCAATCTTTTTAGATTTTTCAAGTGGCCGTATTACCATTACTGACCCGGAGTGTAATACCATGCTCAGTCTATAATCCCACCCCAGTTTTTAAAAGAATCTGAAGACTAGAAAATTTAAAACTACTAGTTCTCCAGGTAGACAAGGATGTTTATTATTTAATCATCTTTTCATCTGTCCCTGGAGATAGCCCGTGCAAGATAGGGTTGAAAAAAAAATAATCCGTCCTCGGACAGCATGTGTCGCCTGCTGTACGGTTTGTAATGATAGGTTTCATTGGCCTTGAACCTTGGCATGTGAACTTTGACCACAGCAGCCAAATGAGGGAATCCATGTGCACCTATGACTTCAAGTTGGTTCCAATTGAACGGCAACTTTTCAATTTAGCAGTCATTTTACTTTTCAGCCATCTTACCTCTTGACCATACAAATGACCTTTGGACCTTGGATGTGACCGTTGACCTCGTCAACAATGAGTGATACCAATGTTGCACCTATGACTCAAGTTGGATCCAATGGAACTTCAAAACCTTCAATGAGGCAATTTTACATTTTCAGGCCATCTTACAACGACCGCACCTTGACCATTGACCTTGGTAGGTGAACTTTGACCTCATAGCAAATAGGGCTACCATGTTTTGCATCTATGCAACAAGTAAGTGGTCTATCAAGTACCTTTAACCAAGCCAACCTTACCACTTTGAACAATGGACAAATTCGAGCACTTGGAAATGCTCTTTTACATATACTTCAATTGGATCAGTGTTCCGAGTGGCAGTAATACTCTTTCAAAGTGGCTTCTATGGTAGTAACTGCATCGTATTGGTGGTTTGTGTAACATGTAAATAAAATTGAAAAAGAAAAGAAAGAAATAGTTCGAAACACCCACATTACATGCACGTTGATCCAAGGCTCACTCCTGTTGTCGCTTACCCAACTTGAGGTAGCAGGTATAAAGCATATCCGGTTGGTTTGAGATGCAAAAGGTTTTTGGGTGCTATGTTGGTAAGTTGGCATTATCATAATTGCTCGATTACATCAGTGCATGTGACCTTGTTCGGGATGTGACGTTGTATCTTGGGTTTGTTCGTGTCGGTTTAATGTTTGAAAGCTATGTTGTCAGGGGTTGTGATATGCTACTAACCTAGAAAAAACGGACTGAAATACAAAGACAACGATCATCGATAACCTGAAAAAGCGTAACATGAAAGAGCCCAACACACCCTACCCTTGGTAATTGGGGGGGGGATCACTGACCTCTTGTAGAGAGGTCGTTGTGCTATAGAAGCCCCAAGGAGCCGAAGATAAAACGTGATTTTCCCTTCAATAACGTGAGTAATCGCATTGATAGTATTAACTGCAAAAATAGCCTAGTAACATTAATCCCTGTGCTGTGATATTGCTCAATTGGGCCCGCATATGTGTGATTTATTTTAAACGGTCGCATGCATAGTGCCTCGTGAAATGTGAATTCGTTGCTCGATGATGAAAGGGAATATGCCCGCAAACGGTATGTTGTAGACCCGGGGGATACAACCCTAGCGTTGCAGTACGAAAAATAGACACAAGTTTGGTTTAAAATTTTAAAATTTTCGGTTTTTTTGTTTTTTTAAATGTTAACCCTTTTTACAACAAAAGACATCAACAACAGTGCAAAAAGATCTCTAGTGTCTTCTGCTTAAGGCGGCGAAACAACAAAACCCAGTGCGCGTGGCCGGATTGCGACCCAGCGACTTCGTATGACATGTACGATGTTCTTCCGACTAGCTATCAGGCAGGGTTGGTAGAGGAGCGTTAGATATCATTAGAGGTGTTAGGTTCGAAGGTGATCCTTCGCCTTCCTACCAAGCATTGATGTATATTTAAATAACAATTTATATTTGTTTTTGAAAGTTAAACTGCTAGATCTCCGGTAGGACAAGGATGTATTATTGATTAATCTTTCCCTGGATATGGCCAGCGCACGATAGTATTGAAAACAAAAACAATGCACTTTGCTGGTCGAATGGCAACCTAAGTCATTACATGCACGGAACACTTTACCGACTACTAAGCTATCCAGGCAGGGTTGGTAAAAGGAACGAGATTAGATCATCTATAGGTGTTAGGTTCGAAAGGTTGTCCTTTGCTTCTAGGGATCGTATTGAAACTGTAATTTACATATACGATTTTATATTTGTTTTCAAATTTAACTGTTAGTTCTCCCAGGTAGACATAAATGTATTTCGCCGGACGAATCCGGACCAAGGGCCAGTTTTTGTTTTTTTTTCAACACTAATCTGGCCATCTCCAGGGAAAGAGTATTAATATTATCGTGTCCGATCACATTGGGACATGACCCGAGTTTGGCAGGCTAACTGTCAGTGAAGTAAGACGAATTGTTTAAAAAAAGCTGCACTTAACATCTCCCAATGACCTTTCTAATGCGCCAGTTGCCATTAGCAATGGTACTGTTTCGCACAGGTACGGTACTTTTAGGGCCACAAAACAATCAATGAAAAGCTACAAGAGAGAAAACAAGTTGGAAAATTAATGTAGACACCTGAGGTAATATGCATAAAACGTTTTCAAAAAATCATGACATTACACTCCCATTTGGAACACACCACTAAATATAGGTGGTTAGCAGACTAGTTCAGGTCGAGCGAGACAGTGTGGACATCCCAATACCAAAATGGCCTTTGCCTAAAGGAGAGTCCACAAAATGTGATAAGTGTTGTCTTTAAATGAATTAAAAATATCACAAGTGGGGACTCGTAACAACCATTTGGGTGTATGTAAAGATTTGTATGTGCCATTTTTGTATTAATTTTGATGGCTTTTTGGGGAAACTGCAATTTTTAATTTCTAGTAAAATCAACTAGGCGTGGACGTTTGAAAACGTGAAATCTTTTGCTGCTCTGTAACTCAAAAAATCAGCTTTCATCATTGACTTTTTCATTTTGTTGAAGAGATATGGCCTAATCTTCCCAAAAAATCCAGTTTTGAATTAACCAGTTGCTTTATAGCTCAAAGAAAGAAATTGCGTTTGGTGAGAGGTCATTTTGTACAAAGTCTATGGGGAGTATTTAGTGGTTGTGATTCCCTTTACATATTAATCGATTGTTGACATATTAAAAGGTGCAACGAGAGAGTTCAAATAAAGGTGTCCAAAAAATGTGAAAATTCCCGATTTTGGCACTGGGTGTAAAGCTTTATGTCAAAAACATCCTCCTCTGAAAGGATAATTTATTAAGGGGTTGACGTGCGATCTGTTTACGTGCAAGACACTTTTCATGAGAAGAAGAAAACTAAAATCTGAAAATTAAGCTCTGTACCTCTTTTCGTTTTCACGCTACAGCAATTTTAAATTTGAGGTGTCACCTCAAAAACATGTACGGTGTTTATTCAAGATTCAGGAGCCATAAGTAAAGAACTACACCCCTCAGATACTTCAAACTTGGCCTTCTGGATTACCCTTTGCTGCAGATTGCAATTGGTTGCAGAAGTCTGACATTGTTTTTAGGGGGGGCAAGTCAAGGTCAAAATTTGCCTTTTACTTTTTGCGACAGCTATATCTCTTCAACGAAGCTGATTTAAAGTATAAGATTATACACAAGGTTAGTATTAAGGTTAGCTATCACCAGCCCAAGTGGAGTTACATCACTTTTACCTTTTGCTTATGGCCCCCAAAGGATGGTCCGAGTGGTTTTTGAGCCCCCCCCCAAATTTTTGACCCCCTGTAAATTTTAAATGGGGCAAGGTTTGCATTTTTTCTGTTCACATATTTACAATCTACAGCAAAAGGTAATCCTGGATGCCAAGTTTGAAGGATATGAGGGGTGTAGTTGTAGTTCTTTACTTATGCCTCTGAAATATTGAATTTCACACCAGTACATGTTTTGAGGTGGACCCCCCTCACTTAACAAACTGCTGTGGTGTGAAAACGAAAAGAGGACAGAGCTCAAATTTTCAGGATTTCAGTTCTAATGAATATCTTTCAATACACCCAAAAAAGAAAGAAATCCATGAGGGATGGTTTGTACCGAAGTTGAATGGCCATTAGAAGACCCACTATCAACCAAAATATGGATGGAATTGAAATCTCTTGTTGCACCTTTAATGCGAAATGTGTACTCTATTACCCTGCACCTTTTTGTGCAATTGGACCTAGGATGGACAATTACGCAACCATTAATCATCATTGAGCCACTTAAGCCTCTTGGTGTTTGTTATAAGGGCCTGGATGAAAGACATCAATCACGCCTGTATGGAAATATAAAGCATAACCCCCATTATAATTGAGATTACTAAGGAGTATCATGCAAATCAACATATTGTGATTTTATGCCTTAGGTCCTTTGCACACTACATGGGAGAGGTTCCTACCTTCCAGCCATCGGCATCTCTGGCTCACTCCAAGGTGTAAAATTTAAAATATTAGTATTTTTTTTAAACCTGTCTCCGTCTAAGGTTACTGGTTTATACCATTATTTAATGACTGCCCCCAATGAAATGCTAGACATCAATGCTGACAATCTGCCAAAGGAATTTCCAAGAAATTCCAACATGTCGAGGGTTGGACAAAAAGAAGGACGTAACTCACTTTTGGTGATTTGAGGTTTTGGTACCAAAAAAATTTTGACCACCTACAGATTCTGAAAACCATGAAAGCTTACCTCAAGTCTACTTCCTATGGCCTATAAAGACCAAAATAACATTCACCACATCTCAATGGTGACACTTTGTTTTGTTTACTAACAGAAAAGCCTTCCTTAACTCTGAGTTACGACCTTCTGATGGTTAAAACTGTATTTGGCCAAACAATGAGTTCGAGGCTTCATTAGCTTGCACAATTGCCAGAATTGGAAAGCTCTTTTTAGCTCCATATCCCGCTTATATTGATGAGTCTTTTAAAAACATTCCAGGGATAACATGCTTAAACATCTGATTGAAATAAGTGTCAATCTTAGCCCTTGATTGAAAATTGTAACTCACAGATTATGTTTTCAGTTACTCAGAAAGGACCGTAACTCAGCACTCTTCAAAGATATTAAAGAATTTCTTTAATTCTGCTCTTCATAATTAAAACATTGTCTTGGTTTATTTAAAGTTTATATTAATGTTTGCTTACAGTACCATTAGCTTTATGGATGTGTACCATTTTGAGTAAGAATAGATTTGCTTAGTAGAAAAAACAGCGGCTCAGAAGACTTCCCAAGTACCTTTCGCCTACAAATGCGTTTTTCCATGCCACCGGGAACCTCTCCATTGCCAATAACACGTAATATATTCCGCCACAACAAACGCCCTTGTCATTATCGACGCTGCGCTTAAGTCTGTGGCTTGAATTTCTAATGTATAGTTTGTGAACGGTCAAGAAATGTTCTCGATTGCATGCGCTTCTTTGTGTAAACAGTATCTTCAATATTTCTTCGGCATCTTCAGAATTTCTTTGAAACCAGCAGAAAAGTGGTATCAATGTAGGGCATTTGAGCGACGATTGATGAAGCGAACAGGAATTGCGTGGAGGCTCCCAACGTCCGCCAGCGGCCTGATTAAAACAACGCCGCGTAATATGAGACTACTGACTAAGTCACCCAAAAGGGTATCTGTGGTTACAAATTCCACTCGTACTTTGGTAATGCTTTGCAACATGAGTACCTACTTCTAAGATAAATTTCTAGTAGTAATTACACGTTTCAGTGATATATCCAGCCTTTTTACGTATTTGTAAAAAGTTGGGGTCATTTGGTAAACACGATTACCAAGAATAGGCGGAAACTTGGGCAGGTAACCGGGGACGGTAACTGAGTCTAGGATTGAAAGGTGAGACTGAGGGAGTGAGTCTAGGCAAGGATGTATTGACTTTGTCGGGTAGGGGTTAGGAACGGGGCTAGGAATTCCGACGCATCATTGCATGTTTATTTTCTTTTTGACTGACATTTCAATTCATGTGCAGTTGCTTAACATTGAAAGTTGGGTACGTTCGTGACGTTTACTCTTGAGTAAGGCTGCATGTCTGTTGTTTGATTCACTTGACCGGATGTTACATTCCCGGCGACAACCAAAGAAAGATATATGGAGTCATCACGCCATACCGTCGATTTAATATGGTTCATGGGCAAAGGATTATGGGGGCTGGCATCCTAGCTGTGTTGTAGAAATATAAACATCACATTTCTTCAAAAAGCAGTATTTGCAGTTAAGGGCCTTTCTGATTGTCAACCCTCGATGTGATCTTAGGTCTGACTTATAATCATTAAAGAAGCACCCCAGCCAAAGCCACCCTAAAAATATTGTGATGACAGCTTGTACTTTACCTCTTCCATTTCCTGTCCATGCAATTTGGATAATATCGGAGTTGAAGTCCCTCAATGACAAAGATGACAAATGCTTATCCACTGCCTGGCAGACTGGTGCAAGCATACACCCTTCGATACTTCAACTGGCATTGGATTACTCCTTTGCTGCAGATTGCAAATTTGCGGGTGCAGAAAGTCTGACATTGGTTTTTTAGGGGGGGCCAGGTCAAGGTCAAATTTGACACTTTTACTTTTTGCGACCAGATATCTCTTCAACGAAGATGATATACAAGTATAAGATTATACACAAAGGGTAGTATTTAAGATTAGCTATCACCAGCCCAAAATTTGGGAGTTTACATACTTACCTTTTGGACTTATGGGCCCCCAAAAATATGGTCCGAGTTGGTTTTTTTTTTTTTGAGCATTTTTGACCCCCTGTAATTTAAAAATTGGGGCAAGGTTGCTTTTTTTTGTTCACATATTTAACCAATCTGCAGCCAATGGTTATCCAGAATGCCAAGTTGAAGGATCTGAGGGGGTGGCGTTCTTTACTTATGGCCCTCTGAATATGAATTTCCACCAGTACATGTTTTTGAGGTGACCCCCCCTCCAATTTACAATTGCTTGTGGTGTGAAACGAAAAGACGGCACAGAGCTCAAATGTTCAGGATTTCAGTTTCTCTGAATATCTCAATTAACCAAAAAAAAGAAAGAAATGAAAGAATCAAGGAAGTGGATGGTGTACTCGAAGTTGAATTGGCATAGAATGACCCGACATATCAAACACAAAATAGGATGACTTGTGAAATCTCTTGGGTGCACCTTTAATTGCGATTTATCCTCTAGTTCCCCTGATTTTGTAAAAGTGAGACCTACGGAGGGACATTACCAACAACCATTAATCCATCATTGAGCCACTAAGCCTCGTGGCTTTGTATAAGCCTGGATGAAAGAAATCAATCAAGCCTGTATGGAATAAGCAATAACCCCATTTAATTGGAATACAAAGGAGTCTCATGCACAATCACAATATGTGATTTTATTGCCTAGGTCCATTTGCCCACACTAATGGGGAGGTTCCTACCTTCAGCCATCGGCATCTCGGCTCACTCCAAAGGTGGTTAAAATTAAAGATTAGTATTTTTTTTGCAAACTGTCTCCGTCTAAGGTTAATGGTATACCATTATTTTAAATGATGCCCCCAAATGAAATGTCTAGATCATCATGTGACAATTTGCAAAGAATCCAACATGTCGAGGGTTGAAAACAGAAGGACGTACTCACTTTTTGGTGATTTGAGGTTGGTACCAAAAAATCTGTAACACCGATTCTGAAAACCATGAAGCCTTCACTCAAGTCTACTTCCTAGTGCCTATAAAGCAAAATAACATCTCAATGGTGCACACTATGTTTACTAACAGAAAGCCTGAACTCTGAGTTACGACCTTCTGATGGTAAAACTGGATTTGGCCAAACAATGAGTTGAGGCTTCATAGCTTGCACACGTGCCAGAATTGCAACAGCTTTTTAGCTCCATATCCCGCTTATATTGATGATTCTTTTAAAACGATTGCCACAGGGATAACATGCTTAAACATCTGATTGAATAATGTGTCAATCATGGCAATGCATTGAAAATGATAACTCACAGATTACTGTTTTCAGTTACCATCAGAAGGAAGCGTAAATCAGCACTTAAAAGGAAATATTAAAGAATTTCTTTAATTATGCTATTCATAATTAACATTGTTCTTTGTTTACTAAAGTTGATAAAGTTTGCTTACGTACAGATAGAAGCTTTATGAGATGTTTACATTGCGTAATGAATAGATTTGCTAGTAGAAAATTACAGAGGCTCAGAAGACCTTTCCCAAGTACCTTTTCGTCTACAAATTCGTTTTTCCATGCCACGGGAAACATCTATAGCCATAACACGTAATATAGTGCCGCCACAACAAACAGCCCCGTACATTATCGAGAGCTGCGCTTAAAGTCTGTGGATTGAATTGCTAATGTATAGTTTGTGATACGATCAGAACACATGATCTCGATTTTGCTATTGCGCTCTTTGTGTAAACAGTATTTTCAAATTTCTTCATCATCTTCAGAAGTTCTTGAAACCAGCCAGAAGCTAGTACAACTGTAGGGATTTAGAAGCGTACGATGAGGAACAGGAATTGATGAGGTCCCCTAACGTCCGCCAGCGGCATGTAAAAACCGACGCTAATATGGACTTTCATGGAGACGTCACAACAGGGGATCTGCTCTGTGTTTACAATCAACTCGTACTTTCGTAATGCTTCGCAAATGATTCCCTACTTCTAAGATAACTTTCTAATAATTACAAGTGTCAGTGGATATATCCAGCATTTTACTTATTTGTATACTGTTTGTTGGGTCATTTGGTAAGATTTTTACCAAGAATAGGCGGCAACTTGGCAGAGTAACCGGGGACGGTAACTTGAGTCTCGGATTAAGTTAGAGATTGAGTGAGTGAGTCTAGGCCAGGATGTATTGATTTGTCAGGTGGTTGGAGGAACGGGGCTCGGCTAGGAATAGCGGACTTGCATCATTGCAGGGTTATTTTCTTTTTGACTTGACAATTTCAAATTCATGTGCAGTGCTTAACTTTGAGTTTGTGTACCGTCGTGACGTGTACTCTTGAGTATAGGATGCATGTCTGTTGTTGATACACTTGGAACGATGTTACCTACAGGCGACAAAAGAAAAGAAAGAAATGGGTCAACGCATTACCCGTCGTAATATGGTTCGTCGCGCAAAGGTATGGGGGCGCCTCCTAGAGGCGGTTGTAGAAAAAATATTAACACATTACATTTCTCAAAAGCATATTTTGGGTTAAGGCTTTCTATTGTCAACCCTCGATGTGGAATTTAAGGTCTTACTTACTAATCATAAAGAAGCACCCAGCCAAAGCCACCGAAAATATTGTGATGACAGCTTTGTACTTACCTATTCCATTCCTGTCCATTGCAATTTCTGATAATATCGGAGTCTGAAGTCTCAACTGCAAAGATGGTGTGACAAATTGCCTCTCTC
>JAMKCH010017240.1:0-54032 GCA_023653785.1 Ophioderma brevispina
TTTTTTATTTTTGATACCTATAAGGGGAAAAGGGTTACGCGGTATTGGTATTTAAAGGTCCCAGAAAGGAGATGATGGATCCTACTTCAAGTCTTTGTGGGGCATTCCATTCCAATTAACAGGGCTAGAAAAAAGAACACACTACCATGACATAATTAGTGAAAATATTGATTTTCAGTCAGTGTTCATGAAGAGATTCACACCAGTCACGACATTTCTATTACATACATTACATACATACTAAATACATAGATTTGTAAAGCGACTAATCATAAAGCTCTAGGCGCTGAACATAAAACTACCAAAGCAGGTAATAAATAAAATAAGGGGGAAGGAAGGAAACGGTTTACCAAGGCCAAAGAAACAGAAATTACTGTGGATAAAATAAGATTTTGAGATGTTTGTTTTTGAAAATACTCAGTGAGGGTGCTCCAATGATATTCACGAGGTGGTAATGAATTCCAAATACATGGGCCGTATGTTGTAAAGGCCTTGTCGCCAAATAGATCGCACTTGTGAAAGGGATTTTTAGACTTGTAGTATCAGCAGGCAGACCCGGAAGTTTGCAAATGGAGTGGGAGTAGTAGTACTTGTGAATGTTATTTTGCTAGATATGCTGGAGAAAAGCCATTAATACTTGGTAGGATGTGCACTTAACTTGAAGTTGACTCTCTCCCTAACTGGCAACCAGAGTTGGAGATCGGCAAAGAAAGGTTTTGTTGTATGGGTTCGCGGCGATTTATGCATGAATGGGACGAATGCCTTGTTCTGAAGCGTTGGAAGGTTGGAAGAAATTTGCTATTTGTACTGCCAGCAAGGAGAGAGTTACTAGAGTCAAGGCGGGATAGTATCAAGGCCCGGATAATATGAATGATTCCTTTCCAGGAAACGCCGTATCCAGCAATATTTCTCAGTTGAAAATTAGTGTTTGACAGAGTCTTCTATGAAATCTGAGCATTGCATTGATTTGTAATGTAGAATCCAAGTGTACACCAAGATTCGAACAGTGTTTGTGGGTTTAATGAGAGCATTATCAACTTTAAGAGCAAGAGATGGGCAAAGAATTTGTTGTTGTGTGATGAACCAAAGATATAAATTCTGTTTTCCCATGTTAATTTTTAAGGTGGTTTCTGCCACCAATGCTTTATTAATCTCTGAAAAATCAATGCACCACAAATGATGTCATCACCAACCCAATATTGAATGCTTTCTCGTCCCTCATTGTAGACTTGACAACAAAACCACATCAGTTCTATTTGCATTCCTAGGACCTTTAGGGCCGTTAGAAAAGCAATGCGCGCGGGAGACAAAAAAACCGACTTGTTTCTTTTTGACCTTGGAAAATGTACCGTAAGATTAAAAACTTCTTAGGTTACTTCAAAAGTTCTTTGATCGTTTCACTTAGCGTCAATATTTCTCTAGGTTGATAAAACTGTTGCACACTTTTGGATTTGACTCAAAAGTTTGTTGGGAGGTGAAGACTTAGTCTCATTGTAAAAGATTATCCACGTGGCATAGTAACAAAACCTATCTGTTTGTGACCGTTTCAGGTTAAAGTAGCAGGGTGTTGTGGGGGTATTTTAATCTGAAATGACCAGAAGAAACAAACCCGGCTTGTTAGCATGGCAAGAGGAGGCTGCTGATTTTATTAAATACCTTAATAGGACTTTAATTGTAATCAAATAATTTCACCTCCATGGCAAACTTGATTAAAATCCTGAGATGGTGTGTCCCAGAGATACCTTTCAGGTGAATTGTAATGAACTTGAACATTTTTGAAAAGGTAGTATTGCTAGTCGATTAGTTAATTGTAGACATATTGACTTAAATGAGGTATCAAATAAAAAAACGAAGACATTTCCTGTGGATAACAGCATGCCTAAAATTTGATCGGTTTGTAAATTAAATTTCCTTTACAATCTGTATTTTTTTTATTTTTGAGTGACATGTTGTTCTATCATACCTCTATATAATCCTTCTCAGGGACGTTCTGTATAATGAATAAAGTGTATTCGAGTTTGTCGTGTTGTGCTACCTGTTTGTCATGTTTCATCTGGTCGCAATTCTAAGGAGCCCTTAGAATTCGCCTATACAATTTCGTTATTTTTTTATGCATGTGTTCATCTATGCTGATATATTTTCGAAATAAAAAGGTGTTTCGTCGTCTTTTTAAGATAATCCGTGTTCCAAAATGTACTTTCTGACGTTTTTATTTTAAGTGCAATATGGAGAAATTAAAAAACTTGTCCTAAAATTCTCTTATCTCTCACACAGTGAAGATACAAAACGCAAAGAGGCAGGAAGTGGATAGCGGCATTTTCTCTTAGTTGTCAATAGGTATCATCCTTCAACTTTGTGCTATTTATCAGAGATGTCATCAAGCACACAAGACCATTAAGAGCACCTAGCCTTTTAATTTAAACGCTATGTTGAGGCAGCAAGGCACAACTAACTAATCCCCGCCATAAAAGTCCTATGGTAGTATCAAACATTCAAAATCAAATTACCAGAGAACAAGCTTAGACAGAACATTCGCAGGCACTTAGCACATGGACGAATAAAATAAGCACAAAACCTTCACAAAGGAACTATAGTTAGTGAATGAACACGTAACCATGTTACTATTTGCAAATTAACTAATAGTCACCCGAATGAGGATTGACACAATGGGCAATTACTATTTAGCCTACCTAACACCTACGGAGCAAGGGAGGACGTAGCTAAATCCACACCACTAGAGTACAGAGGTTCAAGTGTTTTAAATTGACATGATTTACACGATAGCCAATTGAATTTTACTAGTTGGAATGCCAAATACTTTATCATGCCTGATGTATACGTTGCGCTGCAGGATACGACAACAAGGATAACTCGTGCCAGACCAGCTAAGAAGTTATCAAGCTCAATAGCACTAATGCCCCTACACTTTTCATTTGATAAAATACTGGATTGGAATATTGGGTATGATTAAGACAGAGGGAAGGGAAAGGGGAAAAAGGCTCTTCAACAATTACATAAAGGCAACTTGCTACCCCCCCCCCCCCCCCGGGGGCACCAAAGAAAACACAACAGGGGCGAAAAGGGGGGGAAATGGAGGAGGAAGACGAAAAGAAAGGTTGCCATGAAGTGCTATTGATATAAAATACCATAGAAAAACTGTTGAGGGCATAAAATGACGCCAAATCGCTCGTTAATTACTATTTAGCAAACTCTTTCCTTCACATCCCTGCCCTGAGCCATGAACAATCAAATGGCATAGCTTTGTATTCTAACATCTGTTCCAGCGAAGGCCTTAATTTGCAGTAGAAGTGCCACGTAATAGGATTTGGTTTACCCAATCGGTATCAACATATCACACAGTGCAAATGACACATGTTATGCACTGGCAATGAAATAAGTGGCGTAAATTTCTTTTTGGACATTGGGGGGATGGGGTTGATGAAAATTCTTGAATGCAACTGGTTTGCTGAAAAGTCTATACTATATTGATTTTTATTCCTGTCAGTTCATTAAAAGTTTTTGAGTGGGGCGTGTCGACGATGCCATTCGTTCTGAGAGGGTTGTATGCTTTAACCACCTAAGTCAATAGAAATTTGAATGTGACGATGTCGGATCATGTTAAGGCATAATTAAAAAAATGTTCCTTTTCTCACGAAGAAATAATGCAAGGCAATGCACTGAATAAATTCAAAACCTCAAACTTAACAAACTGAAGTATTCAACATAGAAAGAAAATGATATGAATAAGTATGATTATTCGCCAAATTTCATCGTTGTCATTATTGCTGGAAGAGGAGGTCTTCACTATCTGAATCCTCCACTATTTTTACACCACATCAATTTCAATCTGACATCATGTTGTTGTTTTTTCCAGTACGATTTTTCTATCAACAACGTGCTACATGCATTTTCCTGCAGTATTTTTCGACACTAAGGAATATTAGTAAATCTGATACGTTTTAAGCTCGTTTACACTAGCTTTACATGTATTCGTTCCGAATGATGTTTGGACGGTCTTTGTCCAATCATATATCTATATACTGAAAGTTTTGGCAACTCATAACGAACTACAATTTTACGTGGCCTAATCCTCAGATTAAGAGGTTGACCCGGCCTCGATTTTCAGTGCACTTTATCCCTTCTTTTGATTGTCCTCCAACAAAGGAATCGATAGCGTGTCTCAGACTTTACGACATCTATTCAATGAATCTGGTATAAGCCTTTACATATCGATACAAAAAGAGTTCACATGTTAATTGGGTTTATCAGCTTCTTTATTTTGTTTGCTGAACAAAGTTGATCATTCACAGTCAATACGGCTTTTATTTTTGATCTCACACACTCCCCTCCAGATGTATTTGTACCATCGACAATATCCGTTAATCGGACAGAATTAAAAAATCAGACTAGAGCACTTGCTGCGCGCGAAAGCGCGCTACAAAATGTTCCATTTAGAAGCTAAGATTGTTACATGTAAATTGTAATTCGAACAAATTGCGCGCGAAGCGCGTTGCGTTAAATTTACAATTTTTAATTTTAAACTATTATGGTAAAATATGAGGTTATTTTTGGTCATAAACCATGAATGGGCATCAAAATTGCATTGGGGGATGATCGTATTGACCACCACCTCATCAAAATATTGGGGGGATATTCCCTACACCCCACCCCCTTCGGGATTTACGCCTATGAATGAATTTTTACGAATCCTTGTGATTGTTTGCGACACAGATTTGCGGGGGACAACGGAATTCCATTACGTGCCACTCTACAGGGAATATATGTTAGAGCATGGAAGGGAGATAAGAGGGCGCACAACACATTAGATTCAAAAACCCTATCACATCGCAGGCTTTTGTTATCAAATCCCACCATGATCCATTACCGGTAAGTTTTAATGCGCTAATCACCCCTCAGCCGGAGGCTGCCTCCCAACATATATTTTGCTGGAAATGGTTAGTCTTGTTTGAGTGGTGAAGTGTGAGGCGGTTGAGGTTATTGGGTGATTCAGATTCAGATTTATTTTGCCTTTCACAAAACAGATACACATAAAAGATGATAAAACCTTCATTTAGTATATAGATAACCATAGATTATGTACAAAGAGGAATATTTGGTTGTAACAAAATGATAAAGATAGAACTAGGGTTAAATTAAATGAAAAAAATATTTTCAAAGTAGTGACAATATACACTTTTAAGGAAAAAAGTGCGAAAGAGGTCTAAAACTGTCCTCCATATGGACCTTTAAGGTCCTTCAACGAACCAAAAATAGTTCTTGAACTGCTGTATAGCAACCTTTTAGGTTCTGTTAGGAACCTTTTTTAAGAACCATTTTTGAGGGTTCCATTTTGGAGGTTCCATATAGAGGACACAAACGGTTCTAAAGCAGGTATTTTGGAATGCATAAATGTTGAAGGGACGAGGCACTGCTAAACGCGAGGGCGTGAGGTCCAGTGTCCTACAAAAACGTCAAAAATTGAAAAAGTTACCAGAGATTACTTAAAATACGAAAAAAAAAAACCAGGGTGGGCCGGAGACGAGACAAATATACAGGACAGGACAAAACTAGGACAAACATGAAGGCTGACTTTATAAATGAATGATAAGGTGAAAGGAGGGAGAGACAAGAGAGGAGGGGGAAGGGGAAAGGAGAAGAAAAACTAATGATTAAGAAGGAATGTCATCGTACGCTTGAAAGAGACTTTTTAACTAGTGAGGGGGGAATTCTGTAGCCGCAGAGGGCATTTGCAGGCACAGCTTAGGGACTGAGATTTAGGGGTATTAATGGCAAGAAACAGTGTTGGTAGAGTAATGAAGGGGGCATTAGCATGCCTGGTATCATAGTTTTGAGAAGGGTGTAGGCCAATAGTATTAGTTTTAACCTGACATTTTGGTAACAAGTGATGTTTCAGATAGGTCCAGGAATATGTGTAGAATCACTGATTAAAAAGTCCCCGAAAATCCCTGGTGGCATTTCTCAAATCCAAGATGGCATAAAAAATGGCCGACATTTTGTATTTGTTCATTAATTTCCCAAACCATACAAGCTAGAAACAAAAATAAGGTATTCCAAAAATCATATGTTTTTTTGGGGTTATAAAGGATTAATTTAAATAACACACATAAAGGTCATTTAACCTTTGCAAGTATCAAAATCCAAATATACCCAAATTTGCTGCCTTTCGAATCCGTATGTGGATGAAATATGAAAATGGGTCAATTTTAGATAATTAAATTAGGCAACAGGAATCATACAATTGGTTGATACTTCTAACTACCCAGACTAACTTTACTAGCTTAAAACGGCCAAGTTGTTTCCGTTAAAATTTTGGAAAATTGTATAGTTTGGTTGAATCAGTCGATGCATCAAAAATGGAAGAAGGTGTTATTTAAGCACCAGTGAGAACGAAACTCCATGTTAAAAAGAATTGCAAGTTACAAGTTACAAAATTAAATCATTGAAAACTTTGAAAAATTTTATTAAAAAATAGAAATGGTAGAATATTAGTTGCCTTGAATAAACAGACACATAATATAAATAATACTATTTCAAGTAGGCCCAATAAAAAGGAGCGAGTTGTAAATGTACCAAAGATCATTACAATATCGTAAGATCTGACGTGGACTAAAATAAATAGGCCTTTGAGAGCGCAGGAGTATGCTCGTTCGTTCGTGAAGTCTAAAATCACAGTGGACGACTTAGTCTCACACGTCCAGGTGATAAGGACCAGGACTCCTCCCGGTGACTAGGAACCTATAGACCTCACAGTCACTATGATGTGGTCAGTGGGCCCATGGCTCTCCACAATCGACCGCCCGGTGAAAGCCACCACACCGATCATGCGCTTTGTAAGGCCAATGGTTCCATCTCTGAGTCTGCTGAAGTCGACCCATGCCCTCCCACGAAGGTACAGCCCCACCAAAGTTCAAAGCCCCCGGGACTTAAGGATTGTCTACAAATTGCTTTAGGTCCATGGCAAATGACGTCCAACCGCTGAGATCATGTAATCAGGTACATCGATCCAGGGAGGATCGATGCAGGGACACCGCGGACCGCAAGCCTCAGGGGCTGGACAGAAAGCAATGCTGTGGAATTGTGGAAATCTCTGATCCCGAAGGGTGTTGGTACTAAGCCACCAGATTCATCACACCTCTGGGCGAGCTTGATCATCTGAAAGTCCCTCCTAAGGTTTTCAGGAGCTATGCCAGATAGAAATGGAAGGTATTCTAAAGGTGTCACCAAAAGGCAACACTAAACAAGTCTCGTCATTCAGAACGACATCAATCCTGGGTGAGTGCACACCGAGACTCAACAGGTGCAGCACACTCCACCAATGCCGAGCATGCCAAAGCACCAGCCGGGTATGCAAAGCGCCGAAAGACGCACCCCACCAGCCCCCCGGCGAAGCCCCCTGAGGAGGACAAAAAACACGAGCCGCGTATTGGTTAGAGGCTATGCCTTTGGGGTGTTAATTGAAACTAAGGCTGTGGTCCATCATGACGCCAAAGCACCCTGGTGCCAGGACATGCGGCACAGCCAATCTCCATGCATTAGGCGATGTTAAGTTTCTTTTTGTGCGCAACCGACTGCAAGGTGAAAAATTGAGCTGACGGTCTTGGATTTGCCGAGTTTCAAGTTCATCGGTGGAATAATTGACCCACCATGATCAGGTCCCTCTGCAGCAACCTCTAAGGCCCCAAAGAACCAGCGCCATTCCAAGTGCCGTATCATCTGGGTAGGAGCATTTGCAAACAATCTTCCTGTTGCAATCTGAGATGCAAAGTTGAAAAGCTCGGGCGCTAGGACAGAACCACGAGGGACACCCGCCCCGAAGTAGGTGCCCTCCACTGCAACTGCACCCACCTGTGATGTATCCAGGACGAAAGATACCTTCCCGGAGAGCAGCATCATGAACTGACAGGCCAGACATCGGGTGAAGACATGAGCTAGCCTGAGGCAGATCTTGATGCCAGACTAATACACAGCAGTACGGTCTATGAACAGGGCAGTACGCAGGATTTTGGTTTTTTTTTGGGGGGGGAGCTGTTTTTGGGTAAAAGTGGACCTAACCCCATAATGCCCCTTTTTGACTTTTTAATCAACAAAAAGTGGGCTTTCTTGTCAAAAATTTTGGACCGTTTATTACAAAATTCAGCAGAGAAAGTGAATTTGCCCCGTTTGTGGAATTTTGCGTTCCCCACGCGTTAAAGGCCGGTCTATGGCGACGCTCCAAAACCTCCACAGTATATTATGGAAGACTGTCTGAATGTGTGTGTGTGTAACTTGCACAACGTGATTGTTGGACCGTACGCAGTGCCAAAAATTGACGAGGGATCCCAAGCACGGCCTTGGGAACGTATTGACCGGTGTTCTATGTTAGGAAAAAAAACAGCCAAACAGTAGAGGCAAACTGGACATAGAGTTTTGATTGTGTATAATCAAACCTATCAAAAAATTGTCTTTGTTCCTGTGGAAAATCAATATGAAAACATAATTAATTTGAAACCATAACGCATTGTTTTTTACCGCATACACTGTTACTATGGTGACGGCGGCAACTGGAAATTCGTAATCTGTTTGGGAGAAGAACCAAGTAACCATTTTTTTAATATTTTTATTCTTTACATGTTGACCCCCATATAATGGTTTGGTGTTTTGAGTGGGTAAAATCCTTAATTGGTGCAAGATTGGTGGAAGCAGCTCTCTATATTTGACAAATATATGTCCTAAGATGTGAAAGAAAGCGGAGGAAACTCTGGATTTACTCTGATTTAAATGTGGATTCTTTCATACTGATTTTCTGGCTTACATCCTGAATTCTCATTATGGTCAATAGACTACACATATATATTATTAATGGGATTTTGGTTTTCATTAACATAAAGTACTATATTTAGTCTCCTTAACATTTTTTCTGAACACTTGCGGCTTATTCACGTTTCTGACCCCAATATAAAAATGGCGGCCATTTTGGGCGCCATTTTTTAACTTTTGAGTACTTGACAGCGTTTGAAACTCCTTGGTTATGTTTTAAATAGATTCCCCATACTCAAAAACATATGTTGGATATGTGTGTTTGTTTTTTAAATTGTATGTTCAAAAATAATAAACATATTTTTAAAAGGCCTTTTGGGGACGCCATCTTGGATTTCCGGAAATGCACCAGGGGATTTGCGGGACTTTTGTTAGTGATAGTACACATGTTCCACCACCTATTACTCGAAAAAATCAGGTGTACCAAAAATGTCCACCTATTTGGCCTATATGAGCTAATACTACTGGGGACTCGTGTGTCAACGTTGAAGAAGTTTCGGAGCAGAAAAGCATCCGTGGAATGGAAGAAGATGGTGTAGGTGGTATAATACTGGTACATAAAGAGGCAAGTTGAAGTTGTAGATGTCACGCCAATTTAAGAGTAGAAAAAGAGATGAAAAGAGGATCAGTGTGGGAAAGTCAGAGAGAATTGGTACAAGTACGGATGGCGCGTTTGGAAGAAGGAAAGGGACAGATTCAAGACTGGAGTTGTTAGGAGCAGCCCAGATCATGAACAATATGACAAATATGGAAGAATGAGAGAATTGTAAAAGAGTTCGAAGGAGATGCTGGGGAAGTAAGGACCACACCTACAGAATCACATATTATTATTATATTATTATTCAACATTATATAGCGCTCTACAAAGAAATACAGCGCTTTATAAACGGAGATGCAAAAATTCCCATATACAAAACACTATACACAAAATACCAAAGCCACAGAAAAGACACCAAAGCAACTTAAAACTGAGACTGATATAAGTGTGTCTTAAGATTACGTTTGAAAACAGGCTCAGACACAGGATTTCCCTTAGATCAACAGTGAGACCGTTCCAAATTGAGGGAGCCGCAAACAACAAAGGAACGGTCGCCGGCCTTACGTTTCGACCGTGGAACTAAAAGCCTGGTGGTATCGTTAGAAGAGGCGGAAGATTGTCATTATCACATTGTGTGGTCTGGAATTGAATGTGTCTGCTGTGTGTGTGTCCGGGAATTTCCTGCGCACCTTATAAGTTAATGGATTTGGAAACACATTTAGAGTACATGCTGTGTTTGAGAATTCCAGGAAATATTAGGGTCAATTATTAGGCCAAGAATTTCGTTGTGTAAACCTGGAGGATTGAGTATAGTCATTGTATATTCATGTCAATTTAGGTTTATTACTATGTTTATTTTTAAAATCATATAATTAGTCTCTCCTTTTTTATGTTAAAAGATGAGTTTACAGTTAGAGATTGTTTAAGTTCAATGTTAATTATTCCCTCAAGTTTAAGAGGATCTGAGTGGGGAAATAATATATCGTGTCATCTGCAAATAAAAGAAATGGGGAAGTTTGGAACTGAGGGTAAAATCAATTATGCAAGTAGGAATAAGGAGATGGACCAAGTATAGAGCCCTGTGGAATACCGCTTGTGATGCTGACGGGTAAGAGATTAGTGTTGTGTGTAGATCACCTCGTGAGTCGTCGGTCAGGTAGCTTCTCATCCATTCGTTGTCAAGGCCAAATATTACCATGCATCAATAAAGATATGAAAGGTCGTCAAAGCGGCCATGGAAGTTTTCCCAACAAGTGCCTTGGTAAATGAGAGTAGTACAATGGGTTAATCGGATTACTAAATTGAGCAATTTTTTTAGAAAGAACTAGAAATCAGTAGAGCATCATTAAACCAATTGCCCCATTCAGTGTTTTCTTTGATCAGGTCCCCGGGACAACTTGTGTCATTGGGAAATTTATCCCCTTCTCTTGTATGCCTCTCTGTCTGAGATTTTCCGCACAAAGAAAGTCGTTGGTTGTCACAGTCGACGAAAAAGCGGGTGTAAAAGCGTACTCAATGATAGTTTCAGAAAGAGCCAGCACACAAACCGATTAGGGGTAAGTGCCATTTTTTTTAAATATCAATACATGAATGACAATTGACCCAAGGGACAAAGAGGTTCATATAACGGGGAAAAATGCCGATTGAAAATCAGTCGATGTTTAATCCGTAAGCTTAATTATACGCAACATAAAGGACTAGCAACTGCTGACTCTTACGTTAATCAACCGTGACGCGGTTAGTGTACACTGAACTCTATTTTTTTTTTTGCACAGGGATAGGGGTTCTGAGTCGCCGAGTGTCACACAGGAAGTTTGTTTTTTTGTACTCTTGCCAACATGGCGGGAAAAAAATGCATACACCTTGTCAAAGTTAAAGGAATTGTATAACACAAAGAACATTTGTGTGGACTAGTGCACAGCAGGCGATGCATTGATTCCCGCCATATTGTCAAGGTTTAAAAAAGGAACTTCCTGTTGTGGCACTCGGCGACAATTAAACTGTCGCGGAAGCCCTATATCCATGTGTAGAGGTAAGGGGAGGACGGGTAATGTTACCGTTCGGCGTTGGTTAATGACGGCCGGTGTGTGTGGTGAAAGCAGATTAGTCCGGCGGGAGCCAAAGTCCGGGGCGCCATAGACACGATAACGGAATAAAGCTGAAACTAATGTTGCGTGAAGAATTAACCGAATCGATTGCCCGTTTTTCACCATTGTTCCCGGATATGAGTACGACTGACGATAATGACTTCTACACCTGGACAATTAAAAACATTGCATTACAGGAGTCGAAGTAAAGTGAAACATAGGGGTTTTTTTTTTTTTGGCTTTTTGCACCCCCAATTGCAAACTTTAAACCGTGGCTACTTTAGCTCTGCGATTTGCAATGGTCATACCTTCAACCGTTTTAATCAATGCACTTATCATATTCCAAAAGAAAAAGACAGAGAAAAAAAGTCCCCCAAAATCCCCATATTATTAATCAGAAAGAATCATATTGATAACAGATAAAACATACCACCATTTTTTTTTTCGAAATACTTTGAACTTTGTTGTTATGTTTCAATAAAATTAGGAAAGATTTTTTTATTCCTAAAGTATTTAAGAAAAGTCTTTTTCCTAAAGAAATGAAATGAAATCCTTCCTCCTTTTCATGTTAAAAAATCAATAAAAATGCATATAAGAACGAAGTCTAACAAAACAAAGCTCACAAAAAACATAATAGAAATTAAGACAGAAAAGAGACCAGACATTTAAAATTTGATTTTGGAAAATAATTATTCTAATGCTTGTGTTAAGTTCGTGCCAAAACACATGCATGAAGTGTGCCTTGTGGACTTGTCTTCGTTTAACAGGTTTTACTCTAAACCATTGAAGTTAGGGAATCAGTGATCAAACTTATTGGTTAAATCTTTGTTGATGGTTCAATCAGGCGGCTCATTATTGGTATAAAAGTAGATGAATAGGATTATAACATCGGACTAATATAGCTGTGTTCACCACAAGGGGTGTGAGTGCCCATTCAAAAAACCAGTAGTACGTGCTGGGCGACTGACATTTGAATATTGCACGGAATATTATAGTTGGGTGATGTATACACCACATAATGTCAATTCGATACAAACCATCCGGCAAAATATCAGTTGTGGGTGGGTGCTATGGGTGGTTAAATTTTGTCTACCCATGGCCACACAACGAATGAAATGAAACGTCATCTGTCTTGATTTAAATAAACCGCCTCAATGAATACAAATTTTTAACCTAAGCGCGCAATGGGAATTAGTGGGAAAAAAAGGAGTAGGTATATTGAGCCAAATGATCCAGGGCACTATTATTACAGCAGGGCCACCTTAAAAACATACATAGGTATCACTACCGCTTAGGGTATATGCAAAGCCGGGGCACCCACAAGATAGGTGGAAGAGCGGAGGCAAACAAAAAAGGGCCATTGGCTTCTATTGTTGGTTCTCTATGTTTTCTTTGTGGTCGGCAAAAAATGCGAGACGATGAATTTTCTAAAGATGAAGTAACGCTTTACATCTCTATCTATTATAGACTTTTTACTCGTTGTTACACACGGTCTGAAGTAAGGTGCGATTAAAGTGGCATAGCGAGAAGTTGATAAGCGCAGTTTTAACTACTGCCTATGTTATTTTAACTGTCGAGGTTATAATCCTATTCATCTATGGTCCCTATTGTATTACCAAATAAAAAGGATCCTGGTCTCGACCCTATCCAATAAGACTTTAGCCAATTAATTAATCACTTCCTGGTTTGTGTGGGATGTAAACAAAAGAAAGTTCATGGAAAAAATTGTTTCAAAAAAGTGCAAAATCATTTTATTAGTTTGTGATTATTCGGGATTGGGAAAATTACTTTGAGAAATTTGAAACATGGAAACAAAAAAATTGTATAGATACAGGTTAAAAAGGCAAATCATTTTTAGTTTAATGATGATAGGGACTATTTCTGGGATGTTGCAGTTACTTTGACCAATGAGTAAACACAAATTGTATTACAATGAAGTACAAATCGTGTTCTTAGTTTGTGATTTTTATTCTGGGACTTTAAAACTTGATTGAAAAAAACTCCTTCGAAAATGTGTGGCACTTCTAGTCTACACTGCAAAAACATCCTGTACGTCACTTATTTCAAGTAGACAAAATCTGGAATGTAGTAATACCAGTAACACGAGGGTGTAAGCTATGACTAGTCTAGTGGTATGCTCTCGGTATGCTTGAGTAGGCAGTCGCACTGAGTCCGTTATTAATGGGGGCCAAGTAGGATTATCGATTTCATACACCTCTCGTGCTAGCGTCTTTGGTTGTTATCTAGTGGTTTTCCGTGCCCGTATCTTACTACGAATCGGGTTCGAGGAGGCTACTGGGTGTATTTTTTAATACCCAGCTCTAGAGTTGGTATTTTTAATTAGAAAAATTAAAAACATAGCATGGCCACTCGGAGGCTGGGGTCACAACTGAAACGAGCGGGTCACGGTGAGAGTTCTAGAAATACAAGGTCCTGACAATTAGATATAAGCGGCGCCGATCTGTATATATCTGATGGCAAACTTAAGATACACAATTCTATGGTGTCACACTATACAACGTATGTATGTAGAAATTAGAGCGGTGTGGGCTTACCTGAAATGAAACTTTCAAAAATTGAGTCTTTAAATGAAAAATTTCTCATAAATAGATATGACACAATTTATTATTTTACAGCAGCAAAATATATGATATAATCAGATATTCAGATTTATTTTTCATACTGTCATTTCTAAAATTTGTATGCAGAACGGAATTCCTTTAAGGGTAATTGCAAGAGACAAAATGAAAACAAATCAACAGAAACCTACCCCAAGAAAATATTATGGTTGATCTGACCAAAAAATGGTTGAATATAAAGGTTCCTCACCCTCCCCACCCCCCCAAAAAAAAAATGGTAATTAAGTCAGTTAACCTCTTGGATCAAAAATTGCCGAAGCTCCCCATCCTACGCCGTAATTTCCATTTGAAATGAAATGCTGTTTCCACCAAATTCGACATCACCCGATAAGCATAATATTTAGAAATATACTACATCAGCGTAGTGTTTAGGGATGGAATAGTGTTAATAGTCTTTATTCCGTATGCTGGTGATTTCTTTCAATCAAATCCTACTCCAAGGATATAAACAAAACACTGTCATTCTTTCCTTCTGGATTAAGGAAAAGCACTGATCAATCAAACCATCTAGTTACTGGAGGGTAATGGCCAGAGCCACTCAAATACCCATTTTGGTTTGGTTAACATAAAGTAAATACATTCATATAAAAAAAATAAAAGTGTTTTTTAACGAACGCCTCTAGCTCATTGATTATCTATATCATAACATCGACAGATTATAACATGGCAGTTTTTTCCTCCCCCTACAAGCCGCGTGGCGTAAGTCCCTATTAGGTCGACCTTTTTCTTCAAGAACAAAGAATCTTACTATAGTAGACAACCCTCGTGTCACCAGACGAAAAAGTTTTGGAAAGCGTCGATTAGTTGGAGGGAGGCAGAAAAAAAAATATGTGGCCAGATTCAACCTGTTTTAATGAACGAAGATAATATGGCCTTTCATGGTGACATCATTTTACAATGAGAGTGCAAAGAATTTTGTGTTCCCCTTGTACCAAAAACAACGGGCGCTCAAAAGTCCAGTAATATCAACTCACCTGTTCAATTTAATACCACTAACAATACACGAGTCAGACTGTTTTAAGAGGTAAATAGCTATAAATGCGCTTACCTTGACTTGCAATGCCTATATTGACATAGAATTGATTGTCTTTGCTATTGGAACTAACGTTTTCATAGATTTAGCGTGGAATCTTAATTGCCACCACTTCACATGCAACTCATTCAATGCCCATACCTTCAGAAAAGTACTAGAGGTGATGGGTTGAATCTACTATAGGCGAGGTGTAGCTCGCGGGCGGTAGGATTTGGGGAGTTCTTTCATTGATTTTGGCTTTACGTGCTAGCGTTCAGAGAGACACGCAGATTACTTATTTATTTTTTTGTATTGCCTGCTGCAACTGAAATTCAAAACTGGAGAAACAACTGAGTTTTAATTTTTACATCTTTAATGCATATTTTTTTTTTACATTTTTTTACTCACCTAACCAAACGAAACAGCATACAGAAAAACAATTAAACCAAACTAATACAAGCGCTAATATTGTCTAGTCTGAGGAGAAAAATGAAAGAATTGATTTCATTTCTGATTTGAGAAAAGGTGTAAGGAAGTTGATAAAAGGTAACGTCGGGCCACAAATTATTTTTAAAAAGACGAGCTTCTAATGAGCATTTTCTATAGCATCCTGTTGCATTATGTTAACAGTCAAGTTTAGCATGGTGTTTTCACTCCAGGAATCTCTAAGGGTGTGGTCCAGGACCGGCCCCCCCCAGGAAACCACCCCCAGAAGAAATTTTTACAACACAAATTGAAGTCAAAATCAACAGTAACTCAACAATCAAATTAATGTTAATTAACATGCTGTTAATTAGGGGGAAATATTTTTTTAACAATTCCAAAATTGTCATGATAAGACGGCGAAATGCTACTCATCCTTGTCTTTTAAACTATACCTTGGAATATTTTACGCTGCTTTTAGTGCAAAACAAGTACCCCTACAGGATGTTGGTAGTGTACAGGTTGATCCTAAATTGATGAATATGATATGACTAGAATACTACAGGTAATTGTTTGCTCATTTATTTCATAGCTATAGGCCTTCGTCTTTTCATTGGTGCCAATTAGTACCACCACGCATAGTATTACGTCAGAATTTGCATGTCAGCACAACTGTCAAGTTCGATAATAATACAGTCTTCGTGGAAATTCAATTTCCACCACTCTTATGAATATCCTATTTTCATGCGGGTGTGGCTCTCGTTTCTGGTAAATGACTGTTCTTACATCAGCGTTTGAGTGCTATAATGTTTTTGAGTCAGTAAAATTGCCGAAATATCAATTTGTCACCTCTATTTCCAGAACTGTCATACTTTCCTCCTCAACTTACTGAACGTGACGTATTGCTAGGCATGTTGGTAGTTTTCTTATTCTGATACCAATGGAAGAAGAATCTCTAAGCTATCCTGTGGTACCAAATTTAATAGACTCTGTGTTTGATAAGGAAAAGCACAGGGAGTGGGCTGGGCAACCATCCCCACTTCGGGAGTTGGTTACAAAAATGGCTCAGCGTACACGGAGGTTAACCCGTGACGTCAGCTGATTTTTTCATATTTTTGGGTATGAATTTTCAAACAATTCAAAACGCAGAAATATCAACTGTAGAAAGATTTCGTGAAAAAAGAAACACTGATGGTCCATGGCTCCCGTCACTTGACTTAATTTCAGATCAGTTTGTTCATTTTATAAATAAAAATATAAACTTTTTAAAACCATCCAACTTTTGGATTAATCTTTGTTTGGTAAATTTGAATGACAATATTATTTAGCTTCTAAGAAAGTAATTTTCTGTTGTGAAGAATCTTTTTTTTTTTGCCAATGACCTCAACCGACCGCTCTTGACGATTACTTTGAACTACAGTTGGATAATTTTAATTAATCAAAACCCTTAAAAGTACCTTAGCTTTGAATGATCCCCCTCTTTACGGAAGTCATATTTGTAATTAAAATGAAATGACCAAGGGCTCTAAGCTCAAACGTGATGGTCCATGTGTGCCACGGAACATGAATGTGCTTTTCCTAGGTTTCCCGGCCAATTTCGCACTTTTTAATTACCAAAAAAAATAATTTGGCAATCGCACGTTTGGGCTTATCGTCAAATCTAAGTACAATTGCGTACTATGAGCACTCTTTTCCATTTTCGTCAATCAATTTGGTAATACAGCATATAAGACCGTTATCATAGTGGTATGCCGTTCGTCTTTATATGCTTCAATTTCGCCATTTCGCATTTATTTCGGAAAAAAACACTTTTTCGCTATACGTAAACAAAACGGGGCGAAACAATGTACTTTTGAGTTTTCAAGTTCGTGGATTGCTATTCTAATTGGCGATTTATGCACAATTACATTACGTTATAGACCTACAATATACGTTACGTTTAATGACCTACCATGAACAAATCAGTAAATATCTAGTTTTGGTAAACAGTCCAAACAAATTTTAGGAAATTTCATATCTTCAAGGACACCCAAAAATTATAGGCTATATTTTTTTCCGAGCAAATTTAATTCGTCATGTACAATGTAACTTAAAAATAGGTTTAAAGGTGGGGGATCCGATATAGGACCTCGTCACCCACTTCACTCTGTCCATCAGACTTAGAGATTTTTCATATCGATGAAAGTACATAGGTTTCCCTTATTGCCCATGAAATGTTTTTCTTTGATGTTTTGAGCAAAAACGTCTCCAAAAATCAATGTGGTAGAGTGACCATATTAAAAGCCTATAACTTCTTCTTTAAGTTTGCTTATTAGTTGGGTCAGCTGGGGCATTCCGTGACCGTGGAAGAGCAGAGCCATTATTTCTCATGGATTTGTCCTTCTATGAGGTTAATGAAGAATTAGCGGGGTGCCCTCGAGCAGTGTGCGGCGGAATCCAGGAGGTGGTGATCCATAATACAGGGTCAAAATTAAAAATGCTTGGATTGTTTTTAAAAAGGGTAACCAAGGGTTCTTCATGTTACAAGGATTAAAAAAAGGTATTTTGTACTACCCGACAAGGTATGGTTAACAGGGTATAAAGACAAATTCTCAAATTCAAAGTCATTCACTAAGGTTAAATCTTTAATCTCTCCTCTCGAAAACAAGAGTGTGGTTGCTCTATCCAGTCGGGGCGGTCATGGGCGTCATTGCAAAAACGAAAGCGCGCCAAATATAAGCAAAATAGGTGCACTTTTTTGGCGAATTTCAATCCTACAGGGCCCTGATTGTGTCCGCCATATTGCATTTTTAAATGATACCTAACATATATGGAACAATCGAAAAGCCTATTTCATTATCTTTCATTTGCTGCAAAGATATTCCATCGTTAAATATAGGCCGAACTACAGGCTTTTGTAGTCAGCTTTTCCCCTCCTGCACGGATTCCCATTTGAATGCACGGCGGCAAACTAAGCAAATGAAGTCCCAAAATGAAGATTAGGGGATGTCTATGTTTATGTCAATGGACAATTCTTAAAAACCCTAAAAGGTTGTCAACGATATGTTCCTTCATACTTGGCATGGCCCGCCTACACTCAATGCATGGTAGTTTGCACAGGGGTCAAATCAAAAATTGCTGCAATTTTGGTAAAATGAAACAAATTGTTCATGTAGCTTAAAGTGTCAAAGTAAGGAATAGTTGGTAACATCTGTAATGCATAGATTTGTCAAAATTAGGCCATAGGGCAACATAATCCTCGATATTGGCATGAACCTTCTTTGACCTTTATTTGGGTAAGTAGACATTTAGCATAATCTAAACTATACTTTTTGGGAGTCCTCATTCCTCAGCCAAGTATTTTCACCACTGTAAAATGTGTTCATCTGCTTACTAGCAGTAGAAACAGGGGAAAAATCACGTAAAAATAGCCGTTTTTTTACCGTCACTTGAGAACGCAAGTTCTGTTTCATTTGTAGATCCCAGCAATTTTTAAACATATTTTATAAATTGTCATACATGTAGATCATCCACTCAAAGCACTGTTAAAATTGTAGCGTTTTGGTTGGGCGAATTTACGTTTTAAATCAGATTGTTTTGCTTCACGTACATAAAAACCCTGCAAAATTCATAAAAGTTGGGGCATTAACGACCGAAAATACCTTTGTATTCCTCAGTCGTGAAATTCTGATATTGATAGATTGCTTAAATTTCTCCATGTTTGGTATAATGAGGCCAATATCATGGAACATAAATAGAGATTGGTTATTTACTTTCCAGGCGTTTTCAAGTTTTGTTAAAAATAAAGGAAACTCACTTTAAAATGGATTTACTCCTAGGTATAGCGGGGTAAAATTCAACTCATTTCAGACGGATTACTCTATATATGTACGGTGTAAACAAACCTCATTAAATGCAGTACAAGGGTTACAGGTTTTTAGTGTGGTACATATGGTGCTACAAAAATAACTGTTCTTTTGATAATATCATCTCTGTTCGCTGTTGGATATATATATATATAATATATATATATTATATATATATATATTATATATAACCCTATATATAATCTTCAATTAATCTACATATATATATATGATAAACCACATGCCACAATCTGGATTCCAAATATCTTCGGCTTTAGAGTGCTCAACTTAATAGGAGCTTGATAATAATATAATAATTCCTTAGATATTATAGTTCCATGATTTTCAAACTCAGACAAACTTGTTTCGAGAGGTAAACCTCTCTCTTCAGGGGTACGGCTTAATTGAAAAACAAAACAAAACATGTTCGCAGCTTTCGCTTACAGAGTCGCATTGTATGTGCGTATTTTAATGCGTTGTAACGACGCGTGTGGTTCAGCCGCGCTTTACGCGTTACGCCTTTTAGTATGTGCTTTGAACGCGTGTCGGCATTGTTGTCAGTTCGTTCGCTTGTTTTATGTTCCCGTAGCTGGTCGCAGCTAATGAAACAATGTCCATGTTGCATAAGGTTGCATCTTTTGCTCGGTCTTGAGTATGCACTGGCGTGTTTAAGTATTCACCAGTTTAATTCGAACTTGATCTTCTTTTCCTTACCTTCCAGAAGCCACTAAACAACAGTCCAGCAAAGGTCATACTGAAGCAAAAGCTATTGCCGAAGAGCTAGAGCTTGAAGATCGTATTGATTGCCATACAGAACGTGAGTCGTTTTGTAACTTTAAAAGACCACAAACCTAATTTCTCCAATAAACCCCCTCCGTCTAACAACCCCCGTGCAATCAATAGTTGGACAGGCGCAATCAACGAATCACAGAAAAAGATTGTTAAACCAGAGTTACAGAAAGAACACAGGTGAATCGTGGAGAAACACAAGCGACAGTGCTCGAATGTTCGAAAAACTTCCGTAAACAAAAGCAGCTCTGCAATGTATTTTGCTTTGATTAATTAGAAATTTTAAATCGTCTATTACGGATAAATTACACAATGAGCATTATACTTTGCATTCCAAGTTTCACGGAAATATCACCACTCGAATGGAGAATTATAATTCACACAAACAAACACTGCTCTTCAACCAAAGTGAACCATGGTGCAAGAAGAATAACAACCTATTCGACATAACCAGAGTTCTTCTTTCGATGGAGCCGGAATCTTGCGCATTATTTGTGGTTTACCTCCTTGCCCAACTGAAACCCCACTTAGGCACCGATTGGACTCTATAGAGATGACGGGTTAGCAGTATTCAACGAACCACCGCAAGTCATCGAACGCATTAAGAAGAAGATAGCTATGTTTCGAAAGCAATGGACTGCGAATTACTATAGAAGCTACAAACGAGTGTCGATTTCGGGGTGTCACACTCGACCATCAATAAAGGTACGTACAAACCATTCCCTCAAGGCAGGTAACACACCTCTCTACCGTTTAACGCTGAGAGCACCCATCCACCGCTGTGATCCGCACAATCCCAAAAGGAATCAACCACAACTGGCTAACCTTTCATCAAGCAAACACGAGTTTGAAGAAACAACAACATATACCAAGACAGCACTGTATAATAGCGGCCACAAACACAAGCTCGAATTCTCACAAGAGAGAAAAGAGACCCGCAAACGCAAAGCCGAACTCGGGAATAGACAGTCACGTGTACAACCCACCGTTTGATCTCCTCAGTGAAAACCAACGTCGGAGCGCAGTTTCTAACGATCGTGGACGAAACTTCCCCAAAGGCCATTTAAGTAAAATCTTTAACAGAAACACACTAAAGATTGTCCCTACAGCTGCCATGCCGAACATCAAACACTATCATCGACACACACACAACAAGAAAATCATAAGCCCAAACCACCGGAAACAACGAGACCAAACTTGCACTGCAAGAAAAAAGAGAGTGCCCACTAATGGAAGTGCCGGTCCAAAAAAACATTAAATACCAAGCAATTGTAACAACACACGACAAAGAAGAACATACGGGACTTACAGAAACGAATTCAAACTAGACAGCAAACCACACCATCCTTCAGCAACTCAAGTACAGACATCATACGGAACTCTCCAAGTACGTCTGGAAGTTAAGGAAAAGAAGATCAAGTTCGAATTAAACTGGCGAATACTGAAATACCCAGTGCCATACTCAAGAACGGCAAAATGCAACCTGTGCAACATTGAAAAATTTTCATTATCTGCCGAACCACTACGGGATCTTAAACAAGCGAACTGAACTGATCAACACAGGCGACACACGTCAAAGCACAAACTAAAAAGGCTGTACGTACGCCGCGCATGAAACCCACGCGTGCGTAAACGCATAACCTACGCAACATACAATGCGCATCTGTACGCGAGAAAGCTTCGCACATGTTTTTTTTTTGTTAAGTAGACATTTATCATAATCTAAACTATACTTTTTGGGGAGTCCTCTTTTCCTCAGGCATATTTTCACATCTGTAAAATGTGTTGCATCTGCTTTACTAGCAGTAGAAACAGGGGAAAAATCACGTAAAATAGCCGTTTTTTTTACCGTCACTTGGACGCAAGTTCTGTTTCATTTGTATATCCCAGCATTTTAAACCTTATTTTAAGCAATTTTCTATACTGTATACTCAAGGACTGTTTAAATTGTAGGTTTGGGCGAATTTCGTTTGTAAAATCAGATGTTTTAGCTTCCCGTACATACCAAACCCTGCAAAAATTCATAAATTTGGGGCACTTAACGACACGAAAATACCTTTTGATTCCTCAGTCGTGAAATTCTGATATTGATAGATTGAATTTTATCATGTTTTTGGAGTAACTAATGGGCCCATATCATGGAACATAATTAGAGATTGGTTATTTACTTTCCAGCGTTTTTAATTTTGTAAAATTAACTCACTTTAAAATGTATTTACTCCAAAATAGTCTGTATAGAGGGAAAATTCAACTCAATTTTCATACGGATTTCTCTTAGATGTAGGTCAGGGTAAACAAAGCCTCATTCCATGCAGTACCAGGGTTACATGTTTTTTATGTACATATTTCACCAAAATCATGTTTTATCTTGATCATATCAATCTCTTGTTCTCTGTTGATATATTATATATATATATATATTATAATATCTGATATACTCTATCTCTATCGGTGCGTCTCTCTCCCCCCGCTTTCTTCCCAGTCTCTTGATCTTGCTTGGTAGAGTGCTCAACTAAATAAGGAGCTGTGGTAATAGATATAATAATATTCCTTAGATAGTTATATTCCATGATTTCAAACTCTACAAATTTGTTTTCGGAGAGTTAAACCTCTCTCTCTTCAATGGAGTAACTTCTTAAATTTACTCCACCATGACAGCCTATGATTCTTCCTCTGTTCTCATTCCCTCTTTCTCGCGTTTTATTTTCTGTCACGCACATACTGCTTCTGTTTTGCGGCTCCCCTCTCTTAATTTTTCGTCTACTTCTGAGTCTCGGCGTTACGTTACGCCTTTTAGTTTGTGCTTTGACGTGTGTCGGCATGGTGTTGATCAGTTCAGTTCGCTTGTTTAATGTTCCCGTAGCTGGTCGGCATATTAATTACAAATTTTTCTTTTGGCCGCAAACATTTTGTCGAGATCTTTTTGCTCGTTCTTGATTAATGTCCCTGGCGTGTTTAAGTATTCACCAGTTTAATTCGAACTTGATCTTCTCTTCCTTTAACTTCCAGAGCCACAACAACCAGTCAGCAAAGTCAATCTGAAGCAAAATTCTTTGCCGAAGAGCTGAGCTTCGAAGATACGTATGGATGCCCATCGCAGACGTGAGTCTTTGGTAAACTTACAAACACAAACCGAATTTCTCCAATAAACCCACCTGCCGTCTAAGCAACCCCGTTGCAAATCAGATATTGGCCAGGCGAGCAACGAAATCACAGAAAGATTGTAAACAGGTTTACAGAAAGAACACAGTGAATCTGTGGAGAAACACAAGCACAGTTCTCGAATGGTTCGAAAACTTCCTAACAACAAATCAGTCCTCTGCATTATTGCTTTGATGTTATTAGAATTTTTGATCGGTCGATTACGGAGAAATGACTACATGATGCATTATACTTGGCTTCCAATTTCACGGAAATATCACCACTCGAAAGGGGAATGATCATTCACACAAAATCAAACCACTGCTCTTCAACCAAAGTGAACCATGTGCAAGAAGAACAACAACCTTTCGACATAACCATGGGTTCTTTCGATGGAGGCGGATCTGCGAATAGTTGTGGTTTCCTCCTTTCCCAACTGAAACCCCACTTCGGCAACTCGAATTGGACTCTAGAGAGATGGACGGTTTAGGCAGTATTTCCCGAACGCCCGCAAGTCCATCGAACGCATAAAGAATAAGATATGGATGTATTCCGAAGCATGGACCGCGATTACTATAGAAGCTAACAAAAAGATTGTCGACTGTTCTCGATGTAACACTCGACCTCAATAAAGGTACGTCAAACCAGTCCTCAAGGCAGGTAACCCACCTCTCTACGTTAACGCTGAGAGCAACCCTCCACGGGCTGTGATCCCGCACAATTCCCAAAAGGAATCAACCACAGACTGGCTAACATTTCAACAAGCAAACACAAAGAAAAGATTTTTGCAGAACAACAGACCTATACCAAGAAGCACTGTATATAGCGGGCCACAACACAAGCTCGAATTCTCACAAGAGAGAAAGAGAAACCGCAAACGCAAAAGTAGAACTAGGATAGACATCACGTGGTACAACCCACCGTTTGACTCTCATGAAAACCCAACGTCCGGGCGCAGTTTCTACATCGTGGACCGAAAGCTTCCCCAAAGGACACTATTAAGTAAAATCTTTAACAGAAACACACTAAAGATTTTCCTCAGCTGCCTGCCGAACATCAAACTATCAACGACACAACACACAAGAAAATCAAAATCCCAAACCACCGGAAACAACGAGACCAAACCTTTCAACTGCAAAAAAAAGAAGAGTGCCCACAAAATGGAATTGCCGGTCAAAAAACATTATATACAACAATGTAAAAATACACGACAAGAAACATACGTGGGACTTGCAGAAAACGAATTCAAAACTAGACTAGCAAACCACACCATCCTTCAGAACACGCAAAGTACGACATCATAGCGGAACTCTGCTCAAGTACGTCTGTAAGTTAAGGAAAAGAAGATCAAGTTCGAACTAAACTGGCGAATACTTTTTAAAACACGCCAGTGCATACTCAAGAACGAGCAAAAGGATGCAACCTGTGGCAACTGGAAAAATTTCATTATCTGCCGACCAACTATGGGAACATTAAACAAGCGAACTGAACTGATCAACACATGCCGACACGCGCGTCAAAGCACAAACGAAAAGGCCGTAAACTAGCCGCGCATGAACCACAAGCGTGCGTAAACGCATACAATACGCACATACAATGCGCATCTGTAACGAAAGCTTCGACATGTTTTTGTTTTGTTATTCCATTCAGACTTACTCCCTGACGAGAGAGGTTTACCTCTCGAAACAAATTTGTCGGAGTTGAAATCATGGAACTATAACTATCTAAGCTTATTATTATTTATTATATTATATAGATTAGACATGTTATGTAACATTTTTAAAAAAAAAAAAAAAAAAAAAAAAAAAAAAAAAATATCTCTATATATAATATATAATTTCATTATTGACCACAATCCTCAAATTAAATGTTTGATCACTTCCTGTCTGTACATGTAACCTCCCCCTCACCCCATTCATGTTGGAAAACGTCAATGTCTTTTCAGTCGCCAAATTGTATCAACGTGAATTCGGTGGAGGGGGCAGGGAACGCCTGAGTCTGAATCATTTGGCATCCTCAAATCAAAACCAATCACAATTCTAGGTCATTCACCATTCAAGCACGGATTGGGGCTTCGGTAAATGCAGCGTTCGAAAACCTTTTTTCGATTCTTGAGTACCTGAAAGTTTTCACAAAAAAGCATACAGATCAACATCAGGTCTCATTTCAGCGAGAAAGATGACTGGCACGGGCCTCATCGCAGTACAGTCATACTAATTTAGTGTACAGTTTCTCTCCGCCAATATCCCTGTTCATTTAACGTTAATCTAACGCCCTATATTACAAAGATAAAATAAGGATTTGCTTTTGAGTAGTTAAGTTACATTGAGGAGAGAGCGCCATATATGTACGTGTATATATTTAACGGAGCATGGCAACTTTTGACAGCATAGTTTTCCATATGGTATTTAAAATCAGAATAACTTTCAATGTTGACCCCTGTATAATTGAGATTGACGTGTTTTTACCATTTTAGTCATTTTTACCCTATAACTCAAAAAGCACTGGTCGGTAAGTGGTAAAAACATACACATTTTTGGAATCCTTATGATTAGACTGCAATAATTGCATACATGACGGTATGACAAATTTCCTAAATTGTTATTTTTTTCACTATTTGGTGTTTTGCTCCTCGTTAAAGTAGTTTAAATCGTTGTACATCTTCTCTTGATTTATAAAAGATACAAAAATGCAATTTGCACATTTTTTTATTCTCTCGCATTATCGCTGCTCATCCTTTAACGTAATCATTCTGAAATCCAAAGACCAAACTTTTTTTTTTCCTGATTTATGTTTTACAACATAAATGAAATTTCAACTTGCCAACTTCAATGTAATCTTCAACAAAAGTGAATTTGGTTGACCGAGTACTATGCTAGTGTTGCTCCGTACCTGGTGGTTTGTGAAAATGACAAGGCGCGCGAAAACCCGCGCTAGCTAAACCCGCATGGGCAGATAGATGCCCGTGTGATTGGTCGGTTCGCTCACACGATCTGCACGGCGCTCATGAATATTCATGACGGCTGGCAAGTTGAAAACCCATTCATAGTTTCGTTATAGTAACTCCAGTACTAAATATTCACCACTCAATCATACCATTACAGAACTAATATTATTTCTATTATTAAACCTAAGGACATCGCATTAGCGCTTCACAAAGTTACGCTCCCCTTTACGTCCGACCGTGTGAACACGCCTACTGTCCTGTACTTTATTGTAGGGGGATTTATATTTTAATTGCAGCGCTCCCTTTCAATTCCTTCCGGTCAAGTCGCCCTTGGAATGTTTGAAATCGCATTTAAAGGATTATTGTCTGGCGAGTCCGGCAAATCACATGAAAAAACAAAATAAAATATTTTACTCTATTGATGAATGCAGTTACATTTCCCGGGGAAGGTTTCATTTAGATGGCTTATGTATGGCGGTTCTATGTTTTTCTCCTTAGTCAAGAAAATGCGAAATAAAACAAAAAAGAATATTTAAGTTGATTTTGTAGCGTAGCATGGTTATAATAGATTACCACTCTTTATTAATTGTAAAAAAAAAATAAAAATGAGAAAATGAAAAAGACAAATACGGACATAGGTCTTCTGATTGGTAGATTGGTGCTACTTGTACTGGTGCATGTTATAAATTCCATAGTCATGGAGGTCATTCAAGTGTCAAAGGTCAAACTTTCAAAATGCTCCGATTGAGCTGAAATTTTGCTGAAATGATCCTTATGACATCCTAAACATGTTGAAATATTTTCGAGATCAAAGGTTATTAAGAGGTCAAAGGTCATTTTTTTCAAAATCCTCCGATTGAGCTGAAATTTAACTGAAATGATCCTTACGACATCCTAAACATGTTGAAATATTTTCGAGATCAAAGGTCATTAGGAGGTCGAAGGTCAAATTTCCAAAATGCTCCGATTGAGCTGAAATTTAACTGAAATGATCTTTATGACATCCTAAACATGTTGAAATATTTTTGACAACAAAGGTCATTAAGAGGTCAAAGGTCATTTTTTTTTCAAAATCCTCCGATTGAGCTGAAATTTAACTGAAATGATCCTTATGACATCCTAATCATGTTGAAAATATTTTTGACAACAAAGGTCATTAAGAGGTCAAAGGTCAAATTTTCAAAATGCTATTAACGGGCAGAAATTTGAAATGATCCTTATGACAATCCAAATATGTTTAAATATTTTCGAGATCGAAGGTCGTTTAGGGTCAAAGGTCACTACTCGACTGTGCTCAGATCTGTCTCCAGATCTAGATATGGTTGGGTTTCGAAGCTAGGCTAGGTTTCGAAGCTGGGCTAGGTTTCGAAGCTGGGGTTAGTTTTAGGCTTGGGTTTGAAGCTATCCGGCTGGTTTCGTGGTCTTTGACCACAGCTATATCTAGTCTCAATTTTGTCCCAAAGTTGGTCATATTTACCACAGCATTGTAATGTTAGTTAAGCAGATAATGGTAAAAATTGTGCATTTTGTTATAAAAGCATCAAATTTGGCAGAGAGGTAGAGAATTAAATTTGGAAAACAATTGGATATGGAACCACCTGCACAGGTCAAGTTCAATGTCACCTAGAGTTCACAAAAGGTCAAATGAGGTCAAAATACATTAAAGCATGCAGAATAAGGTTGCATAACTCTAACACATCATAAACATTTTCATAGATCTATTTGTGATATACATTTCGACTTAATCAAAGAGGGTCTTCTTCATTTAAAGGGACACGAGGAGATTTTCTGAGGATACAAATTTGTATAAATTTGCACTTTGTTGTAGAATACCAACCGTACATTTCGTAGGTTTATTGAACAAAGAAAAGAAAACAAAAAAGTAAGTTTTGAACTTGCCTGCTGTCCTGATCGGCCCCATAAACAAGCATACTCGAATATCTGTCATGCACGACAGAAAATACAAAAGCATATTATTACATGAAGATGGCTTTTACGGCTTATTCCCTCCAGGTTTGATTTAATATATTGGTAATATATTATATATATCTTTATATATAATATTATATCGCTATCTCCTGGCTTAGGGGGAAGCGATCTTTTGATATTCACTCATTACGGCGTTAGGGGGAAATATCACCTTCCCCTTAACGCCTCCCTTTGTATTGCGATTTATTCCGTCAAAAGATATGAATATTAATTTATGCAAATGAAGGATAATCCTCTAGAATAACAAAGGATATGAATATTAATTAATTTAAATAACTATAAGAGCTCATTATAAACTAATGAATTATACATGATTCCCCCTAACGACTATATTAGCGAAATATATATATTTATCTTTATATATATATATATATATATATATATATATATATATCTTTAAGCCTTTAAGCTTAATACATTAACATAACCATGAACATTTCATTGAAGCGATACAGGGACATAGCTCACTGGGGATACATTTCGGTGAATTTGTTTGAAAATGCTACAAGTCATATCACATTTTAATCACCAAAAGCCACAAAATAGAACAATCGGATTTATATATTTTATACTTTTACACTGTGACGGTCAACATTTTAAAGGGAAAATCATAGTGCTGTGACTGGGGGCATGAATACATAGTTTTAGGTCATGAAGGGGGTAGCAGGTCAAAATAGGCCAGGTAGAACACACCACAGCGGTATGCATTTTAAGGAATCTTGAATTTTATTAGCAGAAGCACTCAATTGAGTACAATGGGCCATAGAGGTAGGAGAGAAGGAGAAAGCTCTATTAAAGCAACATTTTTTGAAGAGCGCCCCCATTTTTTTTTAAATTTTGAGATTTTTACACAGTTGCATTGGTAACTGGCTAGTAAAGTATACCTGTGAAAATGTCTATGTGTTACAAACGAAGGAATATTGTAATTAGAATAATTATTATTGGAGATCTCGATAATAATTCAACGGCTGCTGGAAACAGCAGTCAGTCTGCAGCGTTACTGGTTCAGTACATACTTCGTCGATTTTCTAACCCGATACAATCGCGATCGTAGTATGTCAACTCTGTGCGAGACAGAATGTCAGCCCTATACAACATAGTTTCTTACCCAAAATCTTCCAATATAAGCCGTTGCGAATGAAGATAGCGAGGCGAGTAGAATTCAAACTTTGACTATTCCCTTTTTCAGTGATTGATTTAGGTTGTAATTTAATAATTTGTTATTTTTTCAAACTTTTTAAAAGTACCAATCAGTTAACCATTCGCTTGGAAAGGGCGGCAAAGACTCTGGCCAAAAAATTTAAGGCATTTTTGTGCAAACCATAGTTCAAGCTTTCATTTCATATCAAAAATGGCAGGGGACCAGTGTATTTCGGACCAGAAACTGTGCTTGCCTTTGACGTAATTTCAGGTAAAATTTTATCTTGAGACCATGGAGGTGGCCTCGTGATGAAATCAACGGCGCAAAAAACTGTAGCAATTTAATTCGTGCAACCCCCTTTGTGAGGCTAATATATCCTTCCGTGATTACGTGCACAAGGACATTTTCTAATCGTGAGTGAACATCAAAAGAGACAATTCATTGCCGAACACAATGCGTTTGAAACTGAAGGAATACTCTTGTGGGCAACAAAAAGCGCCATTGCCATACGCGACCAACATTAAAATGATAAAATTTGTTTTTTCCATTCGCTTGACCGGGCAAAGCTATATTTGATTAGTTTACCTCAAGAATAATGTAAATATACTGTACACTATTACTTTAGGTCACTTTATTAAGGGCCGGTAGGCCCACGTTTTAAAAAATCCAAGAATTAACTCAGCAGGTATTTTTTAAAATTTTTGTTTACCATTTGCCCGGTGAAAATTTCAAATGTTATCAGTATATTAATACCATTTATTATCTTTACTCTATTAATTATAGTCCAAACAATAAATTGAGCATTAATAAACAGCATAATTTATATCATCTCCATGTTAAATTTATCATTTTCTTTGACGAAACATTTTGTCACGTTGGTCGAATTGAATCTGTAGCCAATTTATTCAGGGTAAGAAAAGCTACGACTTTCCACATCGCTGCATGCTGACTGGACGCAATTTTACGGTATTGACATAAACCGCACTAGGGGGCTGCGTGACTCAATATGGCTAAACTTAGTCACATGGCACAGAACACGTGACATTCGCAGCACGTGGGATTTTGCAATGTATGTCGGGAACGCCGCCATAACAATGTAATGTATGGTTGCAAGTTTAAAAGAGTTATCTACTATTGAGAAGAAATGCCATCTGCAGCTGGCTTTCCCATATGCATAAATAGAAAGAGGACAAAAGAGTTTTGCTGCTTTTATGTTAACAATAGTGCCACGTGTAAGAAAATACCCCAGTACAACAACTTATTGACACATATTAGGTAACTGGTTATAAAGGCTTGAATTTACAACAATACACCGTCCTTCAACTAACTGATAAAGGCTGGTATGACTAGAGCCAGGACATGCTAATGTACCAAGGGCTGAGCCTGAGTTCACATAACCTTGAGTGCACATGTTACCAACATAGGCCGGTAGTATTAGCTCATATAGCCAAAATAGTGGAAGTTTGTAACAAGCTGATTTTTTCCGTATAGGTGCTGAAACATGTGTACTATCACTAACAAAAGTCCCGCAAATCCCTGGTGGCATTTTCCGAAATCCAAGATGCGCCAAAATGGCCTTTTAAAAATATGTTATATATTTTTTGGAACTATAACATGTTAAAAAACAAAACAAACACTCAAACATATGTTTTGAGTATGGGGAATTATTTACAACATAGACCAGAGTTGTTTGTTCAACGCTGTTCAAGGACTTCAAAATTAAAATGGCGCCAAATGGCCGCCCATTTTTATATGTGCAGAACGTTGAAGGCCGCAAGTGTCAGAAAAAAAATGTTAGAGACTAAATATAGTACTTATGTTAAAGGGAATCCCAAAATACCATAATAATATATTGTGTGAGCCTATTGTAACAGAATGATATTCAGATGTACAAAAAATAAGTAAGAAATAGAAGAATCACATTTAAATCAGAGTAAATCAGAAGTTTCCGCTTTCTTTCACATTTTAGGACAGATATTTGCAAAATAGAGAAGTTGCCTTCCAACCCAGCTTGCACCAATTAAGGGGATTTATACCAATCAAAACAACAACACCATTATAGGGGTTCAAAAAAACAATGTAAATGAATAAAAAATTTAAAAAAATGTGACTTGGTTCTCCCAAAAATGATTAAGGAATATTCCAAGTTTTGCCGCCGTCACCATAGGTAAACAGGGTATGCGGTAAAAAAACAATGCGTTATGGTTTCAATTAATTATGTTTGTCATTGATTTTTCCACAGGAACAAAGACAATTTGGATAGGGTGTGAATACACAATTCAAAAAAACGCTACGTCACAGTTGCCTCTAGCTGTTTGGCTGTTTTTCCTAAACAGAGGAACACCGGTGTCAATCCACGTTCTCCACGGCCGTGCTTGGGATCCCCGCTGCCAATTTTGGCACTGCGTCTACGGTCCAATCCAACAATCACGTTGCAAAAGTTACCAAACAATTCGGGAGACAGTCTTCCATAAGAGACTGTGGAGGTTTGGAAACAGTATCAATAGACATGCCTTTACGCAGTGGGGAACGCAAATTCCACAAGGGGCAAAAAGGTAAAGAAGGTCCACTTTCTGCGAATTTTGTAAGAAAAGTCCAAAAATTTTGACAAGAAAGCCACTTTTGGTGATTTAAGATAATCAAAAAGGAGCATTATGGGGGGTTGTAGGTCCAATTTTACCCAAAAAAAAAAGCTCCCCCCGCCCCCCACAAAAAAAAAAAAAAATCCATGCGTACGGGCCCTGTTCATAGACCTAACTGCTGTGTATAGTCTGGCCATCAAGATCTGCCCTCAGGATGCCTCAGGGTCTTCCCTGATGTCGGGCCTGTCGGGTTCATGATGTGCTCATCCGGATGGATTTTCGTAATGGAGCATCAGGTGGGCAGTGCGTGGAGGAACCTCTTCGGCGGCTGGTTTTTATTATGTCCCTGTGGTTCTGTCCTTAGCGCCAGTCTTTTCAGTCTTTTTCACATTTGATCTAGAAGATGTGCCAAAGGGAGATTGTTTGCAATGCTCCTGCCCAAACCGATACGGACTTGGAATGGCTGCTGGTTCTTTGGGGCCTCTGAGAGTAGTGCTGCGAGGGACTCTGATCCACTGTGGGTCAATTATTCCAATGATGGGCTTGAAACTCGGCAGGATCAGAGCCGTCAGCTCAATTTTTCACCTTGCAAGTCGGTGCCGCAAAAAGAAAGAAAACTTAAAATCGCTCCAGATGCATGGAGATGGGCTGCCGCATGGCTTGGCACCAGGGTGTTTTGGCGTCATGATGGGACCGCAGCCTTACTTTCAAGACACACCCAAGGCAAGCCGTACTACCAAGACCGGGCCTCGCTGTTGGTTCTCCCTCAGGGGGCTCGCGGGGGCTGGGTGGGAGTGCGTCTTTCGGCGCTTTGCATTTACCAACGGCTGTTGCTTTGGCATGCTAGGCTGGTGAGTGTGCTGCACCTGTGGAGTCTCGGTGTGCACTCCCACACAGGATGATGTCGTTCTGAATGACGAGGACTTTGTTTAGTGGTGGCCTTGGATTGACCACCTATAGAATACCTTCCAGTTCTATCTGGCATAGCTCATGCAAACCTAAGGAGGGAATGCTTTCAGATGATCAAGCTCGCACAGGATGTGTGTGAATCTGTTGGCTAGTAGTACAAACCACCCTCCGGGGATAAGAGGTTCCCGAACTGATTTGCGGTCAGGCCAATGATGCTGAGCGGTGACGGTGGGGCTCCTGTCGATCATCCTGGCATCGATTGACCTGACCTGATGACTGATTCAGCGTGGACGTCCTCTGCCCAAGGCGACCTAAAGCCAGTTTGTAGATTGCATCTTGTAAGCCCGGGGGGGTGTGAACTTTGTGGGGCTGTGAACTTGGGGGGGGGGCACGGGGTCGACCTCAGCAGACCTCGAGCTGGCATTGGCCGTCAAAGCCATGACGGTTGTGGGGCTGTCACCGGGCGGCGATTGTGGAGAGCCATGGGCACTCGGACCACATCATAGATGACTGTGATGTCTATAGGTCCTGTCACCGGGAGAGGAGTACTGGGCCAATCAACCTGGACGGTGAGACTAATCGTACACTGGATTTTGGAACTTCAAGAACGAGCGAGCACACTGCGCTCTAAATGGCCATAATTTATCCTTATTAGTCCCACGTCAGGATCTTACGATATTACAATGATCTGTGGTACTATTTACAACTCCCACCTTTTATATGGCACTAATTGAAATGTATTATTTATTATTAGGTGCTGTTTAACTTCAAGCCCTCAACAAATATTCTATACCAATTATTTTCTATTTTTTAAATAATAGTACATTATCTCTTTCCACACACTTTACTCGGTACGATCTTTTTACATGGAAGGTTGACGATCTCAACTTGTGCGTTTAAAAGACAAGTACCTTTCTTCCAGTTGAGCCACTCGCAAGTGATTCCAAACCAAACTGATCAAGTTCCCAAATTTACGAAACAACTTGCCGTTTTAGTTAGTTATTAAGTTTAGTCTGGGTAGTTTGTTAGAAGTATCAACCAAATTGTATGATTCCCTGTTTGCTAATTTTTTAGTTATCTAAAATTGACCTTTCATATTTCATCCACTACGGATTCGAAAGGCAGCAAAATTTGGGGTACTATTTTGGATTTGGATACTTGACAACGGTTAAAATGACCGTTATTAGTGTTTTATATTGTATCCTTATACCTCCAAAAAACATTATGGTTTGGATACAGTATTTTTTTCTAGCTGTTATGGTTTGGAAATTAATTATGAACAAAATACAAAATGGCGGCCATTTTGGCGAAGTGTGGATTTGAAGAATGCCACCAGGGGATTTTCGGGGACTTTTTATTCAGTTGATTCTACAATATTCCTGGAACCTATCTGAAAAATCAGCTTTTTACCAAAAATTCCAGGTTAAAACTAATACTTATGGCCTAACAGCTGGGACTAGTGCAGTTCTGTTTCTGCAGGGGCGTGTAATAGACCTGGGCCGCCGGGGGGGGGGGGCAAGGACTCAAGAAGCTTCCCGATTTTTCAGGCCCCAATTTTTCCGGCTCGCTTCGCTCGCGGGTAGACCCATATTTTTTTCCAGTAGGTTTCAAATCTGAAGAAGGCTACCTTCGCCCCTCCCCTTTCTCTATTTCCCTCTTGTCTTTTCTCTTCTTCCCTCTTTCCCTCTTTCTTTTCCCCTTTTCCTCTTCTCTTTCCCTCTGTCTCTTTCCCGTTGTCTCCTTTCTTCTCTTCCCTCTTTTTTCTTTCCTAATAGGATTCTTAAGGTTGCTTAGAACAAAACGAAAAATAAATGGTTTTGGTTAATAAAATGTATGTGAAGATAAAAGCAAACACAGCTCATTAAAAAATGGTATTGTTAATATGCTTACATTTTCAAATTCAAGATGGCGGCCCCCAAAATGGCTTGCAAAACATTTTGAAAATCTACCAAAATTAGCAATGTATTGGGTCGTAATCACCATATATCAAAATCATTGTGTCAAAACAAGGTAACCAGCTCATGACCAAATAAACTTATCATCGGAAATTTCAGATTTATAATAATACTTCAAATTAAATGGCGTCCGATAGGAATACTGAAAAAGGCGAAAAAAACATGAAATTGGGCTTTACCACCGATATCATCTATTAACGTAAATACCAGGGGTGTCCACCTGCGCCGCGGGCCATTTGCGGCAGCTTAAAAACCATATGCGGCCCGCGAGGTACTCCCCAGAGAAAAAAATAAAAGGCGTAACATATCCTGAAATAATAGGATTTAAAAAAAACAGATGTCTAGTTCAATTTCCTCAATCTGAAAACCAAAACTTCTCGAACAACATTGTTGGAAAATTAGTCCAATTTCATCCATCTGAATGAAACCGAAATTTTCTAACAAAGTGGGAAAGGAAAAATTAGCCCAATTTCCTCAAAATTTTGCTAAAAGGTCAATATTTCTTGGGAAATGGACAATTGTATGTTAAATTGGCCCCCAAATCTGCATTCTCTGGTGTGCTATGTTCCCATTCGGCAAAAAGGTTTATAGATAAGGGGATAGATATCACTTCCAGACTCAGTAGGGCACGTCCATAAACCAAACGAGCTCGCGGCCAGTAATAGTCGGGGATTCAACCCAATGTGGCCCTGCTGTCAAAAGGTTGGACACCCATGGTAATACCAGTGGGTTTATCCTTTATGTGCATACATTACGCGACTTAGCCAAGCCCTCTTCTAATTAAATAAGGCTTCATACCAATAATATTTCAGTGTTCCCAGGGTAATTTGTGATCCCAAGCGAACAACATAGGAAGTGTTGCCTCAAATTTCTTTTATCATGGGTTTTTTTAAAGCCCGATTTTGTCAAATTCAGTTTCCTTAACATAAATGTCCAGGATTCAGGCTAGTGTAATAATTATACTGAATACTGGTGTTTCCCCGGGCAGTGTTCATAAGAACTGAGTCCAGGTATATCAGTCAGTGTTCATAAAGTACGTAACTGCGTCCAGGGTAAAAATAAAATTTATCAGACAGTGTTCATTCGGGGTTTTTATAACAATCACTGCCTTGCATTGCAATACTTCAACACTTGAACATATATAAATCCTGCAAGGACACCACATTCTTGCGAGCACATTGCCACAATGTGTATGGATCTGGCAGGCCTTTGTTTTTTGAGATCAATGATCTCAAGAATAGCAACTAGGGAATTCATAATTACGAAAACGCCGTCTCTAAATGGCTTGGCCACCTCACAGTACTGTGGTAGTAGGCCGCGCAGGACACGGATATGGGTACTAACATTTAGGACCTAGGGTTACGGGTACCATCTCTCAAAGTTCACCTGAGGTCCATTCATTATGAAAATGCAGCTTGAAAAACGCAATTCGACAAATGTCTTCAGGTCGGTGGATGTTTTATCTCAGAAAATAGTAGGGGGCGTTTATTAGGAACACACGGGTATCAATTGGTAGATTGCGTAATACCCACGCAGCATAATTATGGAGTGCGCAGTGGCGTATCGGGCTACCTCTCTGAGGGGGCAAATTACACAGTCTTGGGAACGGAAATTTTCCCTCTCAGGGGGAGGTCAAACGAGTCAATATTTCCCAGTCAGAGCGGCTTAACAAACGGCTGATTGCAGATTTTGCCAATTTTTTACCCAAGCCAAAAAGTCGTCGCCCCCCCACCCCCGGACCTGCCTGTTACGCCATTGGGGAGTGCCAGGGAAGACAATTGTAGCTCATCTCCTTGCGGGCATGAAGAATACCTGTAGTGATATAATATTGATTTTTTTCACTTTACTGAGTTGCCAAAAAAGAAAGCTCTTTGGGCCAAGATTTCTCCCCCCCCCCCCAAATTAGTACTTTAGTATAACAGACACACAAAGACATCCGCGTCCCCTGATATAAGCGTTGTTAAAATGGCTTGCATATCACTGCAGTTATGGGAATAATTATCATCCCGTCATTCAGATTTCTCCACCATGCAGTTAAGCGAAGGAAATAGGGAATGGAAAGTACACCCAGGGGTGATACCCTCCATGCCCGTTGTGATATTCCAATGTATAGAGTTTGTTGCTTTTGGTAATTGGACAGTTCTTCTTATCGTGTCCAAACACTCAAATATGATCCAGCCAGAGAAGAGTACGGGTTACAATGTCTGGCTGCTTCATGAATTCCGCAAGCGTCCTGGTTTGTGCATTGTGCTCCAGCAATGGGGCAGACCAAGAGTTTTCCATTGTCTGTGGTGTTGTTCCACAACAAAGGGAGTAGGTCCTGATTGCTTCCAGATAGCCCCCAACTTCTGCAAGGAAACCTGAGATCGGCCAGTTTCGGTTCTCAATCTGTTAGGCATCGCAATTCAGCCCGAGGAGTCAGCTCCATGGTGGGAGATGCATCACCAGGTTCAATACCGATAGATGCATTGGTTGATGCGCAAGTGGTCTTTCTTCCAAAAGGCGACTCTCTCGACCTCCTTAGAGGACCTGTTTCCAAGAGGTTGGACTTTGCCTAAGAACTCTCTCTGGATTAAGGCGGGGGGGTGGCAGCAGGTATCTGTCCAGACATAGGGTGCTTCCATTAGATACTTGGCAGCTACGCTTTGCATGCTCGCTACGCTACCACTAATGTATGGTGGAGCAATTGGAGAGCATTCCTGCTAGGTATGTATAAAGTTTCTGTTGGTTGTTGGACGGAGGTCATCCTGTGATAAGCCGGCAAAGGAGCAGTCAAAACGCTGAATCAAGCTTTCTTGGCGGGGTTTGTTTGATCTTTCCCCATACAGCTGCATACTCTGCACATGATTACCACAGGGCAAGTGCCGTCGATCTTAGGGGATGCGGGCGAGCACCCCATCTTGTTTGTTCAAGATGTTATGGCGTGAACAGTACTTACTCTTCGTCTTTACGGCTTCGGGGTCTTTATAAGAGAGAGTTGCGGTCCAAGGTAACTCCTCACTGTAAAAATTTACAGTTGCAATGTACAGGGAAAATACTTTAAAAAAAGCTTAAAAATGACATATTTGCTTATGTTTTTAATTTGGAATAATACAGGAAAAATACTGTAAATCTTTATGTCCAATTTCCAGGCCTATAAGACAATCTAAAGTGAAGACTTTTATTCGTTGTTATTTATGAGTAACACATAATTATATACACTATGAACTTTTTCAAGTATACCATTAAGTACTTAAATATACAGGGGAAAAATACTGTAAATTTTACAGGAAAATAATGGCAGCATTCTTTCGACAAAACCCCGTAAATAGCTTTTACGGTTTATTCAAAATTTACTGTATATTTACAGTTGTTGTAATACATTTTACAACAAACTGGTAAATTATACAGTATACAATGTATAAATTTTGGATTGCTACTAAGTTAGGGTGTTTCGTCAGTGCTTTTTTGTTTATATCACAACATTCACACAATCCTGTAATAACATCACCAACTATAAATGTATAAGCGTTTTGATTACATTAATTTTAACAGTATACTGTAAATTTTACGGGTGGTAATTGTTGGCAAATTGCTGCCAGGATTTACTGTAAAAAATTACAGTAGCTTTTTACAGTGTAGGTAGAAGGCGTATAACAGGGCTCCAGTGGTGTTCCAGACCAGGCGTTAACTTTAAGCTGACGTTTGCTTGCGGTTTGCGTAGATGAGAAAGCACACCCCCGTGTCTTAGATGGATTTGCACGTAGGATGGTTTCCTCATAATAAGGAGTTGAGTTCATCCCAAAGCTTTGGAGAGTCTCTCTTCAACAACTGATGAAGTCGGCATCTTGTGCGCTAATTCCAGATATCGGCATAAATTTAAAAGACATTCTGCACTCCTAGTGTCGTTGGTTATAGAGTTTTGAACGGCGAGAGGTGCAAGCACTCTAACCTTGTGTTAGACCATTATTGAGCCCTACGCCATCGGCTCTTCTTCGCTCCTAGTCCTAGCTGAAGAAAAGAAAAGAACATACTGTTTTGCCGCAATCCTAGGATCAACCAGTCAAGCGATTGTCCTGGTTTAATTTCCAGGATCTATGGAAGGGAGTAGCATCTGTGATTAAAACAGTGCGTACCTGAGACTGATTAGGTCGGCGGAACACAGCTACGTTACAATGACCCTTCTCGAAAACAGCGCCTTCAAATGTATTGAAGTTAGGTTGAGTACTGGTTTGTTGTTGATTTGCATGGCAGGGAGGAAACATTGCTTGTGCTGTATGAGGTGTAGTCTAAAAAGGTGTGTGATACGATTGAGCAGGAGACGCTCAAAGGCTTGTAGGTATGGTGAGGAGTGATATAGGTCTGTAGCTGGGATGGGATGGTCTTTCCCATGCTCTTAGGAGTGCTCATAACATGTGCTTTCCTCCAGATCTTATGGAACCGTGGGAAATAAGTGGCAGCAAGCAATTGTAGAGATCAAGAAGGCATCCTTGCTACTGGGCCAAGATTTTGTAGTTGCTAAGTACGAGATGTTTCAAGGCCTATGATTTTCCTGGTTAAAGTTTAGCAAATTACCGGATTCCAATTCGTCCATATTGAAGGGGCGAGTGAAACCCAGGGTCACCACTATAACCTCTTATGGTCTAGTCTGATCTTCTTGGGCTTCATGCTGCTTGCCCATTTTTAAAGCCGTTGGGGGCAACTTGGTGGGTGTGAAATTTGGCTGGTGTGGAGGTTCTGTTGGATCCTGTCGGAGCTTTCGGATGGTAGACCATGCTTTCTTGACCTGTTATGAAGTCATATCGGTGGATTCAAGTATTGCCAGGTTTTGATCTTTTCCTGGGGATCCTCTCCGAAAACTTCCTCACCTTAGCAGTTGTTTCAGCCGGAAAAAGGGTTCAGCTTCAAACATGGGAAATACACCTTGATATTCTCGAGCACATTCCTTGGAAGGAGCCACTCATTCTTGGAAGTGAGCCACTAATCAAAAGCTCTCATGATTTATGGGTATGAAATGCCAATGGAAAACTGTTGAGGAACTACTCCAGCATTAAGATCACCAATTCTGTATTCTGCTATTGAACAATAATGGGTTGACTTGAGATTGTGAGTTGAACCACTATCGATTAAAAGAGGACCCAGATCTACCCCATCACAAATCACCACAAGACATTCCATGACATTTGCTGACATCTTCTACTGGTCAAAAAGCTGGGAACAATTGTGGTGAGATCCATGTTATTTTGATACATACAAAGAGGGACAGCATCAAAATGAGAAACAGAAAGAGAAAGAGAAAGAGGAAAGAACAAGAAAGCAAAAACAAAATGTTTTCTTGATGTATATCACCAAACAAAAATGGTCCCAGTGGAATATTAGGAACTGTTTGTCATCATTTCATAGTAAAAACCGCTTTTTCAGGCATTCTATGTGAGTAGCCGGACAATAACCAAAGAAAACTCCTCGATTCCTTGGGTATACGTTTTAGGTCACAGTTAAAGACCTACATCCTATTGCTTCATAAGGTGACCACATCATGCAGAGGTCTGTGTGTGTCTCTTATAAAACAACACAGTTCAATTGGAAATAATCTTGGCCTCAAGAGAAGCCTTGGTCAGGACGTGAAAAGATATGTATGACCACTCTACCGTATCTGCATGCGCGGAGAGAAGAGACAGAGACAGCCTATAGCGACTACAAACACTTGCACTCTAAACGCGACCTGCAAACAAGAAATTCTTCTCTGATCAAGAAATTTGGACATCTGTGCCCAGGTTGGTAACAGAAAGTAACAATAACATGGGCGTAAAACCATTCTGGTCTCAAGTGCCCCAAAACCAATCAACAGACCTGAGACGTTTGATGACATGCGTTTTGTGCATCTTTATAAGCAATGGACCACAAGGGTGAACTTTGAGAGAATAGCTTGAATCTCAACGTATATAAGAAAACATTACTACCAACAGCAACTGTGGGTCAAGGTCAATGTATAGAGACGCATCCATAATTATTAATTCCTATATTATTTGGTTTTAAAAGGCAGGGGCATTTGTAGTCCCTGAGATTGTAATCTCAAAACCGAAGGGTCTGCAAGATCCCTGCACACGTGGCAAATATTCTCGCAAGAGGTTGTGTCTTCTTAAGCAGGATGGCTCTTACTGATCATAGGTGGCAAGTAGAGTAATACCAAATGTAAGACAGGTGATTGTTGTAAATAACTATACTGAATGAACATTGCTTGATATACCTTGATCGGTTATTTTAAGAGCTGCCAATATACCTGGATTGGTTATGAACACTGTCTAATACACCCTGACTAAGTTATTTTACACTGAATTTGCAGTGAAACACTGAATTTGGTAAACAATCATGGCTCTTTGCCATGATAGAATTGTGGTAAATGCTGTTTGTTCCTGGATTCATATTAACCTTGAAAAGAGAGAAGAGGGAGGGCTAAGACAGGTATGTACGCACATGAGGAAACCAGCGTATGAATGATAAATGGCATTATTTAGTTGATAGCGGTACTAATCCCTGAACTAACTCCGTACTAGGAAACTTTCCACGTTGATGGAACCAGATTGAGTTCGAGTAGGGCGCCCCCTTACCCTGACTTAGTCATTTTGGGTACTAGTAGTTGTTGAACTGCATTCAGCGAGACCGCGTCCTCTAAGTCCACGGCCACTTCCAGGTGAGACAATAGGAAGCGGTCCGCTCTGCTTAGTTCATTTTTGAAATTGGCTTACGTACGTGACATTTCACCCAACGTTCGCCGTAGGAGATCTCGGGGGATTTAAGGACCAAATGACGTGGTCGCAATGGAAAAATTCGTGCAGTGCCGGCTACGGACTTTTCACCCAAGAGTTTTTGTTAATAATCTAGAACGATTTACCGCTGAACCAAGGAAGCGTTCCGCTATGGACTTAGTTTATAGTTGATAAGTCTACATACCGTGGCCCGGTTAGGGCTTTTCACCAATAAAGATCTAGGGGCGACTTCCGCTGGACCAAGGAAGGCGGTCGCTCTGGACTTAGTTTATTTTGAAAGTGTACTACCGTGGCCGGCTAGGTGAATTTTACCAAACGATCTAGGGCGACTTTCAGCTAAAGGAAGCGTCCGCTCGGGACTTTTTTTTTTTCTGACACTGGACTTATTTTTTTCTGAACTATGACTTAGTTAATTTTTAAATGTCTGAGCATGCCCTACCCTCCTATAGTATACGATCTGGTCGCGCACCCTTTCTATCTTAGAGCCACTTCATAGCGATAGCCAGTACTTAACTCTACTGGATGTTGCGAGTTTGCTGTCAGAAACTAGGCATGATACGCACTCTTTAAAACATTAGAATGAAACCTAAAACCAATCCTAAATAGTTTTGCGGAAACGGTAGGTAGCCAACAATTTATTATTAAAGCTACCGGGTCATTCTTGGGGAAGGAATTGGCTAAGACTGACCGCACTTTTACCATGCGTTTTACAGTAATGTTCGGCCTACAATAGATCGACTCGGTCAAAAACCCTGACTCTAACCGGTCACAACCTCTGACCCTGACCCGGGCAAGTGACCCTTGACGTGCCGGGCACCGGCAGCGGCCCATGTAACACCCGATGAAAAGTCACGAGGAAGAAAAGAAGACGAAAAATAAATCACACCCTCAGACATTTCCCCTCCCAAGGGAAAGCGGGAGTACAAAAAAAAAAGGTATGACAAAAAAGAAAAGAAAAACATTACTTACCTTGACTGAGACTCGAACCTGCGAAATTTCCCCCAGGAATCCTACGCGGGTCTTGGGTCCGTCGTTCGTATCCACTGGGCCATAATGATACTACCTGAACAATGATGCTCTTTCCTCCAGATCTTTGGGAGACCTGGTGGGAATAAGGCACAATTGTGTAGATCTAAGAAGGCATTCCTTTTCTACTGGGCCAAGATTTTTTAATTGCGCAGATAAGATGTTGTCAAGCCCTACGCTTTTCCTGGTTAAAGTGTAGCACTACCGGATTCCAATTCGTCCATATTGAAGGGGCGATGAAACCAGGGTCACACTATCCTCTTAATGTCTAGTTTTGATCTTCTGGGTTTCTTGCTGCACTTGCCATATAAAAGCATTGTGGGGCACTTGTTGGGTGGTGGACATTTGCTGTTGTGGAGGTTCTTGTTGGATCCCCTCGGAGCTTTTCGGATGGTCAGAGCCTGCTTGCTTGCTGTTATGCGTCATATCGGTGGATTCCAGTAGCCAGGTTTTGATCTTGAGCCTGGGAGATCCTCTCCGAAACTTCCTCACCTTTAGGCAGTTGTTCAGCCGAAAAAGGTAGCTTCAACATGGTGCTATACTCTTTATATTCTCTAGCCATTCCTGGAAGTGGGAGCACTCATTCCGTGGAATGAGCCACTCACTCAAAGCTCTCATGATTATTGGTATAAATGCCATAGGAAAAACGGTGAGGAACCGCCCCACATAGATCCCAATTCTGTTTCCTTCTGATTACAATAATGGTTACCTGAGCTTGTGAGGTTGTAACCACTAATCGATAATGAGGACCAGAAACTCTCCCCACAAACCCCCAAAGACAATTCCAGACTATTTCGTCGACTCTCTGGCAACAAAGCTGGGACCAGTTGTGGTGAGATCCATGTTATTTTTAATACAATTACAAAGCGGACACAGCAGAATTAAGAAAGAGCAGAACAGAAAGCAAAACAAATTTTTCTTGATGTGAAATCACCAACAAAAATAGTCCGCCAGTGGAATTAGAGAAACTGTTGGTCTCAATTACATCAGTAAAAGCCGCTTCATGCATTCTATGTTGAGTAGCTCGGACCATAACCAAAGCAAACCTCTTATTCTTGTTATACTTTAGGTCACAGGTTAAAGACCTCATCCATAATGCGATCTAAGGTGAACCCTGCAGATGTCCTGTGTGTTTCTCTTATACCACAACACAGTTAATTGGAAAAAATCTGGCCTCAAGAGCTCTGCTCGGACGTGAACAAGATGCTGTAGGCCACTCTACCGTATCTGCAGGCCGCAGAGACAACCCCAGAGCGATCCAAACTGCAGCTCTAAACGCTACCTGCAAACAAGAAAATTCTTCTCTGATCACGAAATTGACATTGTTCCCAGGTTACAGACGTACAATATATGGCGTCACATTCTTGGGAAGCCCCCAAACCATCACAGACCTGAGACCCTTTGATGCACCTGAGTTTTGCTGCAGTAATTTAGCAATGACCACAGGTGAAGCGTTGTGAGAACAGCTTGAATCTCAAACGTATATAGAAAACATTTACCTACCACAGCAACTTGGGGTCCAAGGCCAATTAAGAGACTCATCCATAATTATTTAACTTCCTATAGTCTTATGTTTAAAAGCCGGGCAATTTTGCTCGTCCCCTGAGATTGTAAATCTCAAAACCGAGGTCTGCAAATCGCCGGCCCACTGCAAATATGCTCCCGAATGTGGGTGTCCTTATCGCCGGATGGCTATGATCAGTGTGCAGATGTAATACAAATGCTAAGATCAGGTGATTGTTGTAAAAAACCTATACTGGATGAACATTGCCTGATATACCTGACTTGGTTATTATTATGAGCAACTGCCTATTACTGGATCGGTTATAAGAACCCTATCTGTCAGTACACCCTAAGTTAATTTTTACACGAATTGGCAGTGAACACTGAGTTGGTAACAATCATGCTCTTTGCCCATGATAGAATTTTGTTTAACTTCTAGTTTGTTCCGTTGGCTTCATATTAACCTAGAAAAGAGAGAAGATGGCCTGGCTAAGACAGGGACGTACGCACCTCGATACCCGCTGTTATGAATGATAAGTCATTTATGTTCAGGTGATAGCGTACTATACCCTTACTACCTAACTCCGTCCACTAGGAAATTTTCACGTTTGATGGAGCCTGACGATTGAGATTTCGAGTAGGGCGCCCCCTACCTTGACTTAGTATTTTTTGGTAACGTAGTCGTTTTTTTTGAACTAGCATTCAGCGAGACGCTACCTCGTTCAAGTCCACCACGGCCACATTCCATTTGAAGACAAGGGAAGCGGTCCGCTCTGTGACTTAGTTCTTTTTGAAATGGCTACTTACGTGACATTTACCACCCCACGATTCGGCCTTAGTATATCTAGGTGATTTTAAGCTGCCAATGAATTGGGTTCCGCTAATGGAAAACTCTCGCTGCCGTGGCCCGGCTACTTGAACTTTTCCACCAAGAGTTTTTGTTAATTATCTAGAACGATTTAACCGGCTTCTGACCAAGGAAGGGTCCGCTCTGGACTTAGTTTATAATATTTGAAAAGTCTACATACCGGTGCCCTGGCTAGGTGACTTTTCACCAAAAGCTCTAGGGGCGGAACTTTCCGCTGACCAGGAAGCGGTCCGCTCTGGACTTTATTTTCATTTTGAAAAGTTACATACCGTGCCCGGCTAGGTGACGTTTCCACCCAAAAGAATCTAGGGCGACTTTCCGCTGAACACAGGAAAGCGTTCTGCTATGCTTAGTTTTTTTTTCTGAACTCGGCCTATTTTTTTCAGGAACTCTGGACTTATTTCATTTTTTGAAATGGTCTTGAGATGCACTACCCCTCCTATAGTATAGCGTTCTGGTCGCGGCCCCTCTTTCTTCCTTAGAGCAACTTTATAGCGATGGCTTCAATACTTCAACTGACTGGTGCGAGTTAGCTGTCAGAAACTGGGCATGATACGCACTCTACTTTAAAACATTTAATATGAAACCAAAAACACCCAATCCTAAATAGGTTTTGCGGAAACCGGTAGGTAGCCAACGATTTATTATAAAGCCTACTCCGGTCATTTCTTGGGGGAATGAATTGGCTAAGACTATCCGCAACTTTTACCATTGTTTTTACCGTAATGTTCCGGCCTACAATATGACTCGGATCGTGAGAACTCTTGGGGGTGTCGGGCGCGGACAACATCTTGCGTGGATGAGAAACGAAAATGCATCGGGTAATGGAACCTAGGATACGGAGTATATTGCTGGGCTTAGACCCGGGTTAATAACTACGGTAGAGGTCCCAACCCCTGACCTCTACCCGTCACAACCTACTGACCTTGAGCCGGGCAAGTGACCCTTGACTTGCCCGGGCCCACGGCACGTGCACTGTCACAACCCGCTGAAAGTCGAGAGAAAAAGAAGCGAAAAATATACCCCCACCCTCATACATTTCCCCTCCCCCAAGGACGCGGGGATTAACAAACAAAGTATGACAAAAATAAAGAAAACATTACTTACCCTGACTGAACTCGAACCTGGAACTCCGGAATCCTAGCGGTCTTGGGTCCGTCGCGTATCCACTGGGGCCATCTTATACTTACCTGACAAGGATTGCATTTTTAATTTTAGACTTGAATCCAAGCCGGCCACGTCAGGAACTTTGTGGTGTTCGGTTACTTTCTAGTGTGCTAGCCCTCTGACCTTACCGGTCGCACCCCATGACCTTAACCCGGGCAACTGACCCTCCAATTGGCGGTAACTAAGGCGCGACCGCACGCTGTTTAAGGCGCGTTCTGTTTTACCGTAATTTGGGCCTACTGCATGAAGCGGTCTCCAACCACACCTTTACCCGTCCAATCCCGACCTTGACCCAGCTAACTGACCCCTCACTTGACGTACTAAGGTCGACCGCACGCCTGTTACGGCGCGTCTGTTTTACCTGCATGTTGGGCCTATGCATGAATCAGGTCCCCAACCACTAACCTTTAAACCCGTTCGCAACCCCTTACCTTGACCCGGCTAACTGACCCCTCACTTGACCGGAACATGGCCGACCGCACCCTTTTAAGGCGCGTGTCTGTTTACCGTATGTTTGGCCTATGCATGAACGCTCCCAAAACAACTAACCTTTACCCGGTCACGCCCACCCCTGACCTTGACACGGCTACCTGACCCCTCACTGACGGTAACTAAGGGCGGCCGCACGCCTTTTAAGGCGCGTGCGTTTTTTTCCTAATGTTCGGCCTACAGGTCTATTTAATTAACCTTTTTAAAAAAAAAAAAAAAAAAACTGATTTGTTTTTAATAATTTGCTTCTGACAATGTCATTTTTTATGGAATTTGTAGGGCAGGGAATGTGTTCTTCTTTTGAATTAAGGTTTCAACATCTGTTTATTATTCACGACTTTTTCTGATAGCATTTTTTATTTGTGTGTGCTGGTATATTTCGCCTGCACTCTGGTAGTCGCATTAGCTCCAGCTGGCAAGTCTTGTAGTGGTAGCAGTAGTTGTTTATTTGAACTGTTTGTTAAACCAACGCACCACGGCGCAGGGACCTATATTATCCTGGAGAGGATAGGCCCAGCCCATTCAGTTCCTGCCGGGTACAGGATCCAAATACCGTTCGAATGAAGGCCTCTCATGTGTGATTTTATTGGCAGTTCCAACATAATGTAGGGGGACTTGTGTGGTACAGCATGAAGCGATTGCGGGTGGACTGGGAGGTAAGCATAAGCTACTGAGAGATTGTAAGTTTACAGTCTTTGATGTTAGTTGCTTGTTACGACGCGCAGGTCGCAGGGTTAAGGGCAGATCAGCTTAAAATAAAAGTGTCCCGTTCAAGCAATAATACAGATGGTGCTCTCTTAATTCTGCACAACATCTTGTGTAATATTTAAGCGATCTTAAATTTAAAAGTCATTAGTTCAGTGTTGCACTAATCGCCGGCACCAACACTGTGCTTCGCCTATAGTCAATGTTCGAACTACAGCTGTGCACTGGTGTTTTTCCGGCACAACGCTGCGGGCACGTTCCATGTCATTTGTTCGAGTAAGGCAGCTTTGTCACGGCCTCTCCTGTACTGTTGTAGTCAACAATTACGGGCGAGATGGGGCCGATAATGTGCGCCTGTCTTTCTAGAGCCTTTGGGATTTCGAAATCGCCGCTGATCTTCATCGGGATCATTGACATCGCGGTACCCGTTATGAGCCGTTGAAATTAGTGGCACCACCTGGATGTCTTTCCACAGCGTTAACGTTGTGCGCCCATTTTTGTCGCACATACAAAGTACCACGCTGGGTCTTTTCCAGGTTCTTGATGACATCGGCTCAGGTGTTTTTTGCCGGCTATCTTTGAGAAGTTCAGGTCGGCTGTCCCCTGTGAATCCTTTCACGGCCCCGTTTCGATAGGTATCGCGCTCCACATTCCTGGGCTAATAGATAGGATCCGTACAACTTGTCGCAGTAATTTGAGGGAACTGGTTGTGGTGAACTCATGTCACCCTCGATCGCGATATCCACGACTTTGCGCCGCGTGTTGTGAGTGCACAGGCATAAAGTTGCAACATGTATCCAGTTCCCATTCGCATAATGCGTACATTCCGAAGCCCTGCCTGGTTAGGCTTGGTCGCATTCGATGGTTCGCGTCGGTCAGCCAACCGTAATGCCCCTTTTACGGCACCATGCCCTTCATCGAGATAGTTTTGCGGATTGACGTTCTATTTCTCGCTGGCAATTCCGCTGAAACAGTGTCCCCGCGGACTGGACTCTATCCATCGGATGCTTCGGATGTAATTGAACTTATGCTCTTTTTCTTCCTGGTTTTCTGCAATCCATCTCTTGTGGGTCGGTAGTGCCGGTTCGCACAATAGATCCTACCCGATCTAGGACTTCAAAACGCGTTTTTCCCATCGCTTGCAATCAAATCGGTTTCGTAAACCCGGATGGGGGGACCAATAACCCTTGGGTTCGCAGCGAATTACGACCCATCACCAAATGGATACAAACCACGCGCGGATTTCGTCGGCCGATGTCATCTTTTCACCCTCTTTTTTCTCACGGTTGTTTTGTCCAGTCGGCCGATCTCCTGAAGAGATTAAGAGATAAAAACTCCGCAAAATAGTCCAGGGGACGCGTCTGATGGTCGGCGTCAAAGTGTCGATGGTCCACTCTGCAGTGTACCGCGGAACACGTGTCGTCGCCCCGGGTGCAAATGTGGCTTCCATCCCGAGATCGTCCTTGATAAGGGATCCGCATGGTCAATCGGTCCCGCTCGGTCATTTTCTTGCCACGGTATTGTACTCGTCACCCTCTGTCGCTGTGTCTGGCTTGCCGCGGGATAATCATAAAAATGCCCTCTGATCCTCACAGGCTCATACAATGTCGTGGCTATCCTGGGCTGACACCGCTGAGTTGCTCTGATCTTGGCAGAATAGCCTGGCCCGATGAGCTTGCTGCAACCGGGCCCTTTCCCTCCGCTCCTTTAGCCTTCTTTGACTTGGGTTTTTTGGCACAGCCAGGTCGGGGGAAGAGCGCGTCTCCCGCTGATGAAGTTGATGCTCCGGAGTCTGCTGCGCGCTTTGCTGCCCCTACCCGCCTCATGTCGGCCATTATTGTCCTGTGTGCGGTCGTCTTCTTGCTGCCGCTACTCGCCCCGATATCCACCCGCGGCTTCTTAGGCTTAAAAAATTTTTTAAGGCTTTTTTCATCTCTCTCTTCTTTCCAATCCAAGGCAAGCTGTTTCCTCGTTGGAGACTCCGAACTTTCCGATTTGATATCATTGTTTTCCATTGCTAACGATACAGATTCGTGGGCATCGCTCCTTTTATACCCTAGCAGTTTCCCGCCACGATCACTCACGTGCCGCTTAATCCCACGTGACGGTATCACGTGATTTATCACGTGAGAAAGGTAATGCAAAAAAAAAAAGCACAACAATGACCTTACCTTGAGTGGGACTCGCACCTGGAAATCCGGAATCCTGGCGGGTTGGTTTGGCGTCTGGTCTTCGTTCCATCGTCCTATCCACTGAGCCATCTGATACCTTACCTGAAAACTGATTTCATTTTTATAATTTTATACCTTGGAATCAAAGTACCGGTCACATGATTGAACCCGGTCGTCACATGATGGAAACGGATCTTTTTCACCGTCCAGACGGCCCCACTGCCTCGGTCTTTACCGGGAAATTGGCCCTAGATCCAACAGGCCATCTTAAGAGATGAAAAAAAAAACTAATTCAGAGCTGTTCGTCTTCCTTGAACTTTAGCCCGAAATCGCGGCTACATGCTTGAAACTGGTCCCGCTCCGACATTTGAAAAAATAACTAAGGCCAAGCAACCATTGCCTCGGTATTTAGCGGGAAATTTGCCCTAGATCCAACAGCATAGGTTCAGGGTGAAAAAAAATTAAGTCCAGAGCGTTCTGGCTTCCTGATCTTTAGCGGAAACGCGGGCTACATGCGTGTTACGGGGTCCGCTCCGGACTTTGAAAAAATAACTAAGTCCATAGCGGACCACGGCCTCGGTTTTAGCGGGAAATTGCCCTAATCAAAGCCATAGTTAAGTGTGAAAAAAATAATAAGTCCAGAGCGGTCGGTTTCCTTGATCTTTAACCGAAAATCGCGGCTACATGCTTTGTAACTGTTCCCGCTCCGGACTTGTCCAATTCTTTCAAGGCCCCACTGCAGTGGCCCGAGCCATGTATAGTATCCTTTCTGGTCCCTACCACGCCCCAGCCCTGCAGGCCGCTTTTTTTGGCCTCTGCGCATGCTACATTTTTTGTACACACTCAATCACGGCTACCGAAAGGATCCCTAGATAAATCCAAATTTCGCATACGGCCCCCGTACATTTCTAGCTCACTCCAGCGGAGAGCGCTCTCGGTAAAATCACTACTAGTGGGAAACCGCCCGCTACCCTACAAAAATGTTGCGCAAAACCACTCTATCCGATCAACGACAACCACGCCCCCGGTCCAGTCCGTGCAAAACCCGGATATACTCCCCTATAGTATACTCTCGTTCTTGTCCCCGGCAGTTGGGCGCCCAAGTGGCACCTTCGTTTCTACCGGCGTCATACCTGAACCACATCCACCTGGTGTGGGTCTGCGAGTCAGAAACCGGGGCAGGCCCGTCACTCTTTCATACATGATGTTTTTCCCTTCAAAACCCCGTATTTTAATTGGTTTTGCGGAAACCGGTCAGGTGGCCACTTTTTTTTTTAGTAGTCATGGTGATTACCCGGGCGACAGAAGAGTGGTGACGAATTACCGCACGATGCAAACCTTAGTCGGCTCACGGCATCGACCTTTTAAAAAGAGACACGGCACTTCCCGCTGACAAGGAAGCGTTCCGCTCTGGACTTATTCATTTTTGAAATTCAACGTGCCGTGGCCCTGCACACGTAACGTGACAGGGCCACGGCATTTAAACAGCGTCGTTTTTTAACCAAAAGCTGCCGGTAATCTTCTCGTAAACTAGAAATCACTAGTTACCTTTTCAAGTGGCCGGGCCACGTCAGCAACATTGAGCCAGGCCACAACGGAAAATCACTATTTAGTGGGTCCGGAGACTACCGTAGGGTCCGCAAAAATGTTGGCCACTGTTCGTTTCCCGGGCACCTATGTAAGATAAGGTGTTGAAGGGTTTCCATATCTAATTTTTAGAGAGTACGTAATCATGCCCATTTCTGTCTGCAAACTCGCACAAGTCAGTTGAGGGTATTAAGTACTGGACCATCGCTATGAAATTGCTCTAAGATAGAAAACTGGCCGCGACCAGAAAGTATACTATAGTGGGTACGTGCCTCATCAGACATTTCAAAAATGAACTAAGTCCAGAGTCAAAAAAATAAGTCCAGAGCGGAACGCCTCCTTGTTCAGCGTTAAGTCGCCCTAGGATCTTTGGATGAAAATTCGCGTAGGCGGGCCACCGCATTTTGATCTTTCAAAAATGACTAAGTCCCAGAGTTCAGAAAAAAACTAAGTCCCGCGCGGACCGCCTCCTTGATCGCGGTAAATCGCTCTATGAATTATTAACCCAAAACTTGGGTGAAAAGTCAACGTAGCCGGGCGCACGGCAGGGAGATTTTTCCATAGCGGACCCACATTCATTGGCCAGCTGAAAATCCCCCTAGATATACTAGCGACGTTGGGTGAAATGTCACGCACGTAGCCTATTTCAAAATGAACTAAGTCCAGAGCGGACCGCTTCCTTATATTTTTACCTGAAAGTGGCCGCTAGACTAGAGTTGTGTGTGCTAAAGCTTTCGGCCTGTTACTGCTGGTTGGATGGCCGCGATGAAATCCACTGAAATGGAGGATTGTGCCAAAATTTTGAAAGTGGGTAAAAGTGGGGTTTAGGGATTTTATTGATAGTAATGGCAATTTCCCATTTTTTCACTTTTCATTAGCCTGAAAATCGAGCGCCATTTGAATTTAAGTATTATTACAATATTAACTGTCAGATATAATTTTAATATGTGCATTGATGGATATGCTGGCATGCTGGATTTTGATTTATGGGCATAAGAGTCATTATTGGCCAATTTTGTAGATTTTAAATGTTTTGGCCGCCATATTTTTGCCGCCCTCTTGGATTTGAAACATGTTAAGCATATTAAAATAGCAATTTTTTAAATTATCTCTGTGCTTTTATCTTAATATACCTTGTAGTGAGAAAACACAATTATTTTGTTTGTTTAAGTGACCTTAAGATCCTAGTAGGGCTCTTTAATGATTTTGGCGTCCATTTTGAATTTGGCAAAGAGGCCGTTCGCCCCGGGAGTATCAAATTTGCACATATCACAAGTTGTTCCTAGGGTTTCATATTAGCCTAAAACAGTTGAGTTATCCACTCTAAATTAATTGCATACATTCTTACTAGCTCCTCTACTATTCCTGATTTTTTTTTTGTGTCCGGTGGGGGGGGGTGGCAGCTTTGCCCCCCCCCCCCCCACTGTTACGCCACTAGTGTTCTGGTTCTCATAACTCATACAAAAAACATGAGGTGTATTTGCTCAAAATTTTTCCCCCTGGTGATTGGAAGGCTTGAAATAGCCCCATGCATGGAATTTAGATTTTATTAGCTCACGTCCCTAAAATGATCCTGTTTTTTGGACTTTTGACATTTCCAATAACAAAAAGGGGACTTTATTGTCCCAGATTTCTCTAAATTAGGACCTTTTTAAATTTCATCAAAACAATTAGCAAAAAGTGGACCGTTGACCCTTTTGTGGAAGTTGGGGGTACGGGCCCTGTTTCACAGGAATAAGTGTCTCGTTTGGCTATTGTGTATTGCCTGCCAATGAGAACGACTTTGATTGGTACTTCTTAAAACTATTTGCCTAACCTGATGAAGTACTACTGAGAGAATTTTGTCCAAATCACAGTGACTATCATCACTTTTTGGGTTTTGTCAAAAAACCACCAAACGTCATGATTCGTGTACAAAACTTTAAGGCTCATCAGTGGCAGGGGGGGCGGCAGGGGGACTTGCGCCCCCTAATATTTTTTCTTACCCCCCAGGTCCCCCCCCCGGCCAGAAGAAAAAAATGGACGGATTTTTGGCACTCCAAATTTGGGGCAAATATCAGCGATTTTTGACCAAAAATTTTAACTTCCCCTCCCCCGGTTTACCCCCATGAAAAGTCTGGGCCGCCCACGAGGTCATGGAGGCTTCCCTTGCCGACATCGAATAAATTTTATTTTGGTGGAGGTTATTATTATTTTGACAAGTTGTACACTTTAAAGACTAGGGACAAGAAAATTGATTGACATGAGGGCATCAGATGTAATTGCTGGTAATACTAATATACGGGGAGGCACTTGGAGTGACGCGTATGTGAATCCAAGATTTTGAAAATGAGTACCCAAAAACCACATCTTTTTGAAGTTTCCACTGTCACCTTAAAGACCCCTATTTGGGAATAAATTTGGAAACATTCACCCAAAGACCCCTCATGGTAATTTTTGCACCATTTTATAAAAAAAAAAAACCGACATTTTGGGGGGTAAATTTGCATACAAATTTGTCACCGAAAAACCACCCTATTTTGAGGCATTTTGGCATGTATCTCACCCAAATACAGTAAACCCTATTATTCCCTAGTAATGGTTTTTTGTACAACACCAAATAGAACGATACCACCGTACACGTGAACAATCGTTTTGTAACGACGATTCAACTTGGGCCCCAAAATTTTCCGCACAGCAGCCAACAACGTCCTGCTGAGCTTTTGTTATGACGGTCATTGTTCAAATAGAGTTTCTTCCACAGACTTTAGTAGATGTCGTGGAAAATTTGATATCCGGGTTTAATAAAGGTTTTAGAAACAAAAATATTTTGTACCGGTTAGAATTTTTTTGCTTAACGGTATTTCTAGTGTATAAAAAGAGGAAACCATTTTAGACCAAAAAATTACCTACACGGTCTTCGATTTTCTTGGGGAAATTCGAACTAAATGTCCGTGTTTCAAATGGCAGCAGTGAA